>SSHR01000451.1:0-39165 GCA_006518225.1 Fusarium neocosmosporiellum | reverse complement strand
ACCAAGGAGAACGAGACGCCCCTCGACGTCGACACCAAGTCCCCAGCAGCAGCAGCGACACCACCCGCCCGTTCGTCTACGCTGTCGTGGCAGCGCCGGCCTAGCTCCCGCAGCGGCGCCGCCCGTCCCCTGAGCATGCTCGCGACCCAAAATGCGACCCAGCGGTCGCTGGCTGGGTCGCAGGATGCTGCACCTGCTCCCGCCTCTGCCACCGAGCAAACCTTTTCCAAAGACCAGATCGCCCAGGCACTCGGCTCGAAAGATCCCTCGTGGTTCCGTCAGACGGCTGATCGGGGAGCAAGCTCTGCTGCTTACCGAAAGAACCAGGTTGAAGACGAGGATCGTCTGGATATGGCCTCTGTCAAGGCCCAGCTGCCAGGCATGACAGCTGACCAACCTAAGCCTAGCCCGCCTGTCGAGGAGACCCCTTCTCCTACCAAGATGCGTTTGGCAAGCCCTCCGACTCTCAATCCTCCGGGCTTCGATGGCCCAGGTGACGACAAGTCATTGGTTGACCGCTTCGCGAGGACACCTTCAGGCCGCACATCCCCTATCCGGTCCAACTCTCGGTCTAATTCACCTACGAAAGGTGTAGGGGGCTTCGTACAGAGCGCCATGATGAAGAGGTCCGACAGCGTCAAGCGATGGAGCGTAACGAGTCCCCCAGGCCTGGCTCGCGGTGACTCAATAGCCTCAAGTCGAAGCACTGGGTTGCCCGGAACTGGCCGACCTCAGAGCATGGTGCGCCCTGGATCAACTACGCCAAGCTCGAGCCGACCTACATCACGAAATGGGGAGTCCGAGAACGAGACCACACCGAAAGCTCCTACAATCGACAGCGCCCTGGAGTCCAAAACCCCCAAGGCTGGGGAGGAAAGGATCCACGTTCCTACAAGCCCATCCAAGACAATGGATCCTCGACGGTGGAGCCCAACCAAGTCTAGCTGGCTGGAGAGTGCTTTGAATAAGCCCGAGTCACCCAAGCCTCAGCACAGGTCAAACACATCGCAGCCCGCGTGGATGGCGGAGCTGAACAAGAACAAGGCCGAGAAAGCCAACAATTCCGCTACCGAAACGACCCGTCCTCGGCCAGGATCGATCTCTCACAAGCACCAGGTTAGCATCGGTGGGCTTATGAGGTCTACGCCGGTGGGATCTGTTGCAAGGCCCAATACCCCTGGCCTGGGTGGCATCTATTCTCCTCCTCCCGGTGGCAACCGGCCCCCCTTTGGTCATGGCGCTAGCAAGAGCATCTCGAAGAGCGCCCCTAAGCTTGAGCCAGCAGGTGGTGGTGGTGAAGAGAAGGCAGCCGAAGTTGCGCCTGAGCCTGTTCCTGAACCAGAGCATGAACCAGTACCGGATCCCGAGCTTACAGAAGAGGAGAAGCAGAAGGCTCACGAACCTGAACACGAAGAGGTTACAAGTCCCAGCGAGACCAAGCCCCCTGCACCCATGCCGAAGCCGAAGCCTGAGACGCCGCCTAAGAAGGACTTTCGCGGCAGCTTGAGACATCGGCCAACTGGCTCCGAGGCGCCAAAGACAAGCGAGCCCGAGTTCAAGAACGTGTTCGGCAACCTCCGCAGGACCAAGACTCAGAACTACGTAGCCCCGGATGAGCTCAAAGACAACATCTTGCGGGGCAAGGCCGCTCTCAACCAAACAGGTGGCCCCCAGAAGACGGAGAGGGTGGACGAGTTCAAGGAAGCCATCTTGAAGAAGAAGGATGACTTTAAGAAAGCTCAGGCAGAAGGCAAAGGCATTACCAGAAGCAACACCATGACCGCCGAGCAACCTCTGCCAGAGGGACTCGCACGGCGAGCCGAGTTGGCCAACAAGAGGAAATCAGTCATGGATCTGAAGTCGGCTGCTGCGCTAGGTAGGCCAGAGTCGCTAAAGCCGGTTCCTGGTCCTAAGAGGATGGCGAGTCAACTATCTCTCTCGTCTAAGCCCTC
Organism: Fusarium neocosmosporiellum; assembly: GCA_006518225.1. NCBI lineage: Eukaryota > Fungi > Ascomycota > Sordariomycetes > Hypocreales > Nectriaceae > Fusarium > Fusarium neocosmosporiellum. Next base: position 37,213 of record SSHR01000451.1, on the reverse strand, counting down.
GCCCAGGCCTTCACCCAAGCCCGCCGCCGCCCCTTTTTCTGCTGAGCACTCAAACGAAAGTCTCAAGCGGGTATCAACAGAATCCAGCGCAAAGCCTGAGGAGCCAAGAGCCTTGCCAGCCCTGCAAAAGGAAACGAGTGCACCTTCTAGACTACAGGGACGTTTGGGAGGTAAGCTTGCTGACCGATTCAACCCAGCTCTGGCTGGTATGCTTGCGCGAGGCCCCCCTCCCATGGCTACCAATGGGGGAGCCAGCGAAGAGTCCGGCTCAAAGGGTGCTTCTGCATCAACCACAGAGCCATCTGCTCCTGGCCCGCAGTTGACACATATGACAAAGGGTCGAGCGCGAGGACCTAGAAGAAAGGCGCCGACCACAGCCGCTCCTGTAGCTGCTCCAGTTACCGAGTCCAAGCCTGTGCCCAAGGAGAGCCCAAAGCCGGCTGCCCAGGCACCTATCGAGCGAGTCAAGGAGCCCCCCGTGAAGGAAACCCCTGCTCCTGCTCCTGCCCCTGTTGAGAAGGCTGAAGAATCAGCCCCCGTTCCCTTCTCTATCCAGCAACAAGTCGCTGCCAAGGCGGCTCTTCGTGGTAGACCTACTCCTGGCGCTAAGCCTCAGGAGAAAGAACCTGCTAAGGGCTCCCAAAGCCTTGAGGAGCGAGCTCCCGCATTCCTCCGCAAGCAAACTTCCCCCACTGAGCCTGCTCCAGGTGACTTCCCGTCTCCCCTTAGAATCCAGAAGACTGGTGATGCCGCTTCGCAGCCTAGCTCGCCCAAGAAGCTCGACACGAAGCGCATGTCGAGGTTCTTTGATGAAACTGCATCCAACGGCGCAAAGCTGGAGCCTGCCAAGGAGCCTGTCAGGTTGACTCACCAGCGGACTGGCTCCAGGTCTCCTGTGAAGATGTTCCAACGCGCTCTGCCGGAGCCCGAGCCTTCGTCGCCCACAAAGGTTGACAGCGATCCTGTCGTGTCGGTTAAGAACGCCAGGGCCATGTTTGGCGGTGCTGCTCAGTCACCACCACCACCTTCAAAGCCCTCTTTCGATGGGGCTGAGCCTGAGGTGACCAAGACACCAACAAGGGCACCTCGTGCCCTTCCTGAGGTCGAGCGTTCATCTCCACTACAAATCAATAAGACGCCATCTCGAGTGGCCAACCGCCCTCTGCCAACTCCTCCGGCTAAGGAACCCCAGACTCCCAAGGCCCAGCAAACCTCGTCGGCGGCCGCATCGCCAAAGTCCAAGCAGGGCAACGATGTGGCAAGCCTGCTTAGCGACTTCTTCGGTCCCAAGCAGCCGAGGACCGAGTACAAGGTGGATACGGCATCGATTCTGATGAACCGCCCACCCACAGGGCCTGCTAAGATTCAGAGCCTGAGCTTCCAGGTGTTCCAGATCTCGGCGGAGGGCAGGAAGTCGCCGGTTGCTTCGCACTATGAGCGCGTTCTGTTTGAGCGAGAGATGTACATCGCCCCGCACAGCTTCACTAATGAGGCTGGCTGGAAGCGGCTGGAGATTTACTTCTGGGTTGGTGATCAGGTGCCCGAGGCTGCAGCTGACGACGCCCTCTTGTTTGTTCAGAAGGAAGCCAAGGCCCTTGGTGGAAAGCTGGTCAAGATGCAGCAGGGCAAGGAGACGACCGAGTTCCTCCAGGCTCTCGGCGGTGTTGTCATGATCCGACGAGGTTCGAGCAACAAGTACGACTCGCTGGCGCCCAATATGCTCTGTGGCCGACGCTACCAGGGTCAGGTCTCGTTTGATGAGTGTGACTTTACACCGGCCAGTCTTTGTGCAGGATTCACGTATCTCATCACCAACCAGGGCAAGGCCTATCTCTGGAAGGGTCGTGGCTGCGATGTGGCCGAGCTGAGCGCTGCACGACTGATTGGCATCGAGCTCACACTGACCGGGGAGTTGATTGAAGTCGATGACGGTGAAGAACCCGAGTCGTTCTGGGCACAATTCGAGGGAGGATCCAAGCCGCACTCGGCTGATCACTGGCGACTCAAGCCCAACTATGCCAAGTACTGCAGCAGACTCTTCTGCTCGGACGCAGATACACGGCAACAGGTATGTCGAGTGTTATCAAGCGGATCTTGAGAGGTTGCTAACGATAACCAGGTCTTTGAGATCTCGCCCTTCAACCAGCGTGACCTCTCCCCTGAGCAAATCTATGTCCTTGACGCCTTCTTTGAGATGTACATCATCGTTGGCGCGCGTGCCCAGTCCCGATATGCATCCTTCCGCAACGCTCTTGACTTTGCGCAAGAGTACGCCATTCTTGCCTCTAGCATGGAGGACCGCCCCTTTGTCCCCATCTCGACGGTTGTGCTCGAGGGCATTCCTCGGGATCTGAAGCGAGTCTTCCGCTTCTGGCGCGATGACCTTAGCCCTACGGCAACCCACAGCGGCAACACACCAGCTGCCCTTAGCACACCGAGGCGCGGTCGGAGCTTGAGAGTGGTGTCGCTGACGCAGGCCCTGCAGGCACTTAGCGAGTGAAGCAGAGAGTGTCAGTGTGAAAAAGTCGGGACTTTTTTCTTGGGGAGGCGATTTTCTATGTAGCGGTACTCCTTGTAATTGGCTGGCCTCGGCCTGGTGCATGATGAGACATGGGACGAGTTGGCGATCTTGGAGTTGAAATCTTGTTTGTAGCCTCATGTTGGAAGAAGTGGATGAAAATAGTAGACCATGTGTGGCCAAGACAGCGATGTGTGTATCAATACTTGATGTTTGACTCTAGGTTTCATCGTCCATGTGATGTCGTCAAACATGAAGTCGCTTGAAAGTGTTGGGACGACTGAAATCTCATCTCATCATGCGCCGTCTATTGATTGGTTCATCTGATAATCGTCTATATCTTGGAAACAAAAATCATGTCTCAACAGTAAAAGCATGGATCAAGCAGCACTGCATGCATGATGGGGAAAAAACAGTAATAACACAAAAACAAAAAGCAATCGACTTTGCTCAGTCCATCAGAGCAAAAGCCGCCTCGTGCGTCTATGGGGGTATCAAATGACTGCCTTCGAGTCTCTGCATCCGACATGACTCCCCTTGGAACCCTCTCGTTAGGAAATTTACTCCATCCCTTACCCAGTCTGTCTCCTCCTCTTGAAATCTACCTCTACCAACCTGAAGTCTACAATGTTTTTAGGAGGGTTGTCACTTAGTGCGCGGCGCCGTTGGTGTCAACGCCGGAGCTCTTGGCGGTTGAGTTGGCGTTTGAGGCGGGCACCGCGATGGGCTGGCCTCGGGCCTTGGCAGTGAGAGCGACAAGCTCGTTGAGCATGAGCTCGCGCGTTGTGCGGGCGAGCTCGTCAACGTCGGCGGTCTCCAAGCCCTTGGTAGGAATGGGGTCCAAGACTGTGTAGTTTGTTAGTCAACCATGAGATTGTCACACTGAAAGAGAAAAACATACCCTTGACGGGAATCTTGCCAGACCTAAAGACAAAGCTCTTGATAAACAGGATATGGCTGTAGTTTGCGACAACGCAGGGCACAATGGGGACACCGGCCTGGACAGCCAGGTGGAAAGCGCCCTTCTTGAAGGGGAGCAGCATGGGCTCCTTGGCGTAGCTGCGGGTGCCCTCAGGGAACATGTAGACACTCTGGCGCTTGGACTGGATCTCGTTGGCGGCGCCCTTCATGGCCTCGCGAGCATCCTTTGTGTTCTTGCGGTCGATAAAGATGGAGCCGCTCAGAGCCATGAACCAGCCGAGGAAGGGCATCTTCTTGAGGGAGGCCTTGGCCGTGACGCTGCAGTACTTGGGGAACATGGTGCCCAGCATGAGAACATCGAGCTCGGTCTGGTGGTTCCCGATAAAGACGGCGGGGCGCGTGGTGCCGAGGATGTTGTTGGGGTCCTCAATGACAAACTCGACGCCGGTGGTCAGGAGCATGGCGTAGAGGAAGCAGCGGCCGGCGGCCCATTGGGCGATCTGCTGCTTGCCGATGATGGTGAGGAAGATGGAGACGAAGACGCCGTAGAGGGCGGCGAAGACGAGCGAGATGTACGAGGCGAGGCCGCGGGCGACGAAGCCGGCCTTGGGGACGACCATGGAGAGGGCGTAGAAGAAGATGGTGAGAGCAGCGTAGCCCGTGAGGAAGGTCGCAAAGATGCTCGAGATGGACATGGTGGGCGGTCGTATGGCTATACGATATAGGGCGAGTCTATACGGTATAGAGAGTATTTGGAGGAGAGTCGCCCGAGGTAAGAGGTATAGGAGAGAGGGTTTGGCGGGGGTGGTTGGTCTAGTTTGGTTCGTTGAGTGGAGGCTCAATTCTCGCGGCGGCGGCAGCGACGATAGCGATGGCGGGCAGCGGGGTTCTTTTTCTTTTTGCGACACACACACACACAGAGACAGACAGACAGAACACGGTCAAGGAGAACGAGGGTGGGTAAGAATAAAGTAAGAAATATGAAAAATGACCTGCTATCACAAGGCCATGGCTTGAAGCACAAGGTTTCGACGATTGGGAGAGAAACAGGAACAGGGAAAGGAACGAGAAAAAAAAAAGGCGCCCGTTGGATGGCGGCGGCCACGGGATCGGGAGAAACGAAAGACGGCCGCTGAAAGATCGTTGATTGGGGCGATTTGATTGGCCGAGGCCGAACATGACGGTGGGTGGGTGAAATGTCACCGATGGCTTGTGAAAGTCGGGACCTGAGTCAGCGGTTCCCCTGATGTGCGATGGTCCGAATGGGGTAATTGACTGGGGGGGGAAGGTGATGAATACCAGAGATGCCAATGGTATTATATACCTATAAAACACGCGTTATACATACAAGAAATTGAACCAATATACCTACTCTACAGCCAATATCATATGCCAACTTACACCAAGAAAATCGTGCCGCGGCTCATGGACAAGCTATCGTGAGATATGCGACTTTACGTTGGGGTGAGCTTTGACCAGAAATCAAATCACGTGGCGGGCCTGTCCCCAACCGTTTGACAGCGGTGCCAAGCTTTCAGCCTTTTTACTCCACAAAATGGGAAAAAGTGACGTACCCTCTTGACGGATTGGTTTGTTCAAGCTTGAAGCCATCACAATCAAGCACATGGCAAATAAATATCACGGTTGGGGCTGCTCGCAGAGATTGTAGGCTTCAACTTGGACGACGACAAACCATCTCATTTTTGGGTATAAATAAACCCCCTTCTCTCTTACATCCGACTTGAAACCTCAACGCCTTGTATATATATACCCAGCTTCTTGCCAGCTTAATCAACGCAATGGAAGAGATCATTGTCGATGGCGTTTTTCTGATATCCCCGGCTTGAGGAATACTTCTACCAGGACCCGGTCGAAGAAAGCATCTCTGATCACAAGAATCAACACGACTAAGCTCAAAAACACAGAAGAAGCTGGACGCCAAGACCTTCCTCACCCGAATATGACCCTTCCTATCATTCATAATCTCTTATATATATACAGCAATCATGAGAAAGATGGCAAGCCCGCGACTATCCCGTCCTATTACTCCTCAGCCACATCTAGCTTCACCCGCTTCTCCTTGAGCAATACCGCGAGATCCTAGTCAAGTTGAGGCTTCTCTTGGGCTGGACAACCTCTCAGTCCCCCGTTTGCATCTTCTCATCGTGTGCGGCGGCTGGACACATACGGCGTCTTCTCAAGCTCTGGGAGCTCACCCCCTACAACCCAGGAGATCATCTTGAGCCCACGTCCTCTTTTTCTACCAGAACACTTCATGTTCGGGTCATCTTAGCTTACGGGTCAAGTCAAAATTGTTCTGCCTTCTTGACCCAGGGCGCAACCCTCACGTCTTGACACTAGTCAGAGATACCTCGGCTCTACGGAAAGAGATGGAGAAAGACGCAACGTTCAACCGGATAGTTTCTCATTATACGCTTGGTGTGCGGGAGTGAACATGCCGCATATACTATACTCCCTTCATACCTTGACATTTCACCGAATTCGCATGTCGTGCTATATAGTGCAACGAAATGAGCCCTAGATCTTGAAGACATAGGAATCAAATCTGGCGGCTAGGTTTCGCTCAATCTACAAGGGCCGTCCCTGAGCGATTCTGTGCCCACTTCGTTGCTTCAGCCACGCCATGACAATACGTCTTCAACGACTTTTCGTCTATATTCGAACTTTACAATATATATATATATATATACCTCAACATACTTTTGTCAACACTAGGACGCACCTGGCCTCGACCGCTTTCGACGACAAGTGGTATCTAGTGTTCTTGACACTGGTTACGAACCGTGGGCGGCGGGATAAGGAAAGACAACCACGCTACTGGTTCCTCGTGTCCACTGCGTACGCAGTCTTGCACACCATGGTCAAGGAAAGTATAGAGACATTCTGTGCCTTGTTCCTGACCTACGAATGCCCTTTGAATCCATACGACCAGACTTCTAGGATGGGAATGATCTTTCACCAACTCAGCATGATGCCCATGATCAACCGTCGATCACATCAAAGGCCCCAAAGTCATCAACGAAGCCTCTGCAGTGGCGACCCTACAGCAAGAACCAAAAAAGAAGTTTCCGCTCCGCTTCACCTTGCTGCGTCAATAGTCCCTTTATTCGACGGGACGCACGCACCCTCTGCCCGGGGGTTATCGAACCGTCCGGAGACCCAGGATCAACACATACAGAGACGGATTCACATCAGCTGGCCTTTGACAATGGATTCCCATTAGCGGCTTCCCTCTATATATCCATAATCGCTTTCGTCGACCTTTACTTGAAGAACCAACAAGCCCTGCGTTCATCCAGCTGATGGCTCCATCGGCTCCTTGGGCTTCTCCCCTAGTGTCACCCACGGGTTGGGAAGATGAGGTGAACCATTGCTCCGCGTGGTCTTGAAGGCACCATTCTTTCCATCCAGGAAACGCCGCCCCACGACGATCCATCTTTTTGACGATTTCCGTCACTGGGAGACATCTGGGTGATCCTAGCAACCCCAAAACAACCAGAACAAAGCAGCCTGGGACGGTAAATGTCGGTTTGAACACACGTCACCTAGGAACCTTTCTCACGCAGGTGCCTCTCTTGGCCCCTATCGACCCTAGATCTTGACTCGAAAGCACAATCGGGTTGGATGCCACGTCATATACCTTCATTCCGGCATTCACAAGGATTCTTCGACTTCCTTGGTGCCCCTGAAGCCCAGTGCAGCATGGTTATATAATCCCACGTCGCGACACAGTGCCATTCCAAGAGCGTTGGCCGATACCATATCATCCCTCTCCTATATATATTTCAACCCTGTTTATTTGCTGTCCCTGAATAGCAAGCCGCCACCGGGATAGCTACCTCAAGAACGGGTACTCCACAACCGTACTTCAACACGAGTTGCTCCGTCTTCTCGCGTTTGAGGGCAACGCCTGCCAGAATGTCCCTCACCGCTCGCCAACGGTTGTGAAGACTCTCTAGCATTTCTCCACCGCTGTGTGGGAATTTGACCTTGATAAGGGCACACCGAAGAAGACGAGGCGCGCGGCACTGGAGATGTTCCCACATAGCGTCCAAGTTGAGGCGATGCTACTCTTAGATTGCGAGGGAGTTCAGAAGTGGACAAGCCGCCAAACAATTCCAAGAAAGACACCCCCTCTGGCTTATTTCCTCCTAGTCCACCGGCCTTAGGAGGGAGTCCTCAGAGTGGTGACCGCCTTGGGAAGTGCAAGACGTGCGAAGGCCCTTGTCGGGGGCCCTCCACCTAGCCATCGAAATAAAAGACTGGGCGGACGACAAAACCGAGCCTCCGCCTTCATTCTCAATGGTGTTTCCTTTCCCTCTCCCCTCTGTTGGACGAGGCAAGAACCATGTCTGCGAATGGTTTCGCTTAGTCCTGTATGTTAGGGACCAGCTCGGTTTTCAAAATGTTCTGCATTGCCCTGGGCATATTCTACGTTTATATTGAGAATCCTACGTTTTCACTGAATAAAGTGACACCTTTTTGTCACCTCAATCAAGTCCATGATTAAGCAGCAAGGTCTTAGTGGCGGAACTTCGAAGGAGAAATCATCTGGCAGCATGCATTAGATCTACGTCCTGGTCCCATCCTCCCTAAACAACAAGTCCCGCGTTGCTGTCAAGGAGCAATTCCCCTCTCATCCCCTATATATTCAGAATCTACAAGTCTCTCTTTACTCCCGTGAGTGCCTAGGCAGTGGAGTCATCTGGTTGCTCAAGAGATGCGCATCATTTCAAGAGGCTTGCTATGCCTACCATGCTGTTATACTCGATGCCGAGAGCAGGCATCTCGTCACAGGCCAATTTGAGGGGGTTTCGAAGCCGCTCTTGGCCAGAATAATCCAGAGGTTTGTTGCCAGCCCCTGAGCTCATCACCTGCCGAACGCTAACCCTGCCCTCTCCCAGACGAGTGGTTAGGAATCGCCGTCCAAGTGGCAAACGAGGCTAGTATCACCGAGCCCCGTACTCTCCAATTGTTCAACCAGACCGGTTCTGCCATCATCATGTCTTATATATATTCCACTGTATACGAGACCGGCTCTATGCGAGTTTCTCTGCGTTTTGGTTTCGAGAGAGGAAATTCGCAGTTTCCGTGCAACATTAGGGCACATTTGCCTGGCATACTGCAGTTTGGATGACGATGATCCAAGCTAGGAAGGAGGCCAGCGCGAAACTACTACGACAACTAACGAGGGACCAAAAGTGGAAATGGTCCAGGATGTCCTATGGAACACGAACACTAGGGTTATTAGGCCATCAATCTACCCGGCGCAACTTGCTCTCCGTCAAGTGTGACGTCGGTCAGAAGCGGCTGCAGAACGTGAACCGCGGCTGTGGAAGCCTGGGGAGAAACGGCATCACGAACCGGCACTTGAGCAAAGCACAGTCATGATGTCCGGATATTCTTCCAACCCATTCACTGGCTGTGGACGCAATAAAACCAAGAATCGCCTTCCTCGGGATGAACATGTTTATTCCTGGACCATGGGTGTGGACGAACCCGCCATTCCGCCAGGCCTTACCCGTCTTTCTACGCTCTGGTCACTGCATTATCCTGAAAAGCAGTTTGGATACCCCAGTTCTACGCCTAGCTCATCCTTCAAAATGACTTACACCCCCAAAGACTAGTATATATCTCGACTCGACTACACTCGCTAATATCGAGTGGGAGACACGATACCTAGCTCCCATCAGAAAGAGGATTCGAGAGAATTGCCAAGTCAAGGCATATCAGCACCCAACAGGAAATTGTCTCATCGAGAAGACTCAAACGATATATAATGATGCGAAGGACCACACATCCTCACGTCTGTCACAGCCGTGGCCCACATAGCTTAGCCTGGCTAACCTTGACCCTTTCAGCCTCTCGCGATAAAGGTCCCCTCATGATCCAGTTATTCCAGTCAGGGGGACTTTGGGGCTTCCCAGTTACCGCCTTGGGCGAGGTAATTCGCGAGTCTTGTAAGTACCCAGAAGAGCTTAGTGCCGCGTTGGAGAGTTTCGAATAGACTTATTCGGGACGGTCTCCTCCTCTCAATCATCAACCAACCTCCTCTCGGCTTTTCCGCGGATTCTTACCTCTTTATACTATATACACCTCACGCTCAAGACAGGCCTTGTCAATGGGTGATTCTGCAGCCCATTGACTGCTGCTACACCTGCAAGTGGGCGCTCTACGTCAAAGCTGCTGACGCCTTGGTGGCTCCTGTGGATACAACTGAACAGACGGTTGTCCCCAGCTTGATCTGGTCGCCCGTCCCAAGACCAGCCAGGTCTTGAGAACAAGTTGCGGCGTCTCTTGCTGCAAGAACTGCCCCAGCCCCAGTTGGATGTGCATCTCGCCAGAATTCGGGTGGCAGTGGTGGCTGCCAGAGTTCAAATCGTCCCCACGACCTGCCAGTTCGAAGTACCCAAACACACCCGGCTAAAGTATATAAACAAGATCTTTCATAGACATCTCATGGCCGCGTTAGGAACCGGCCTCTCGTCCTCATCCATACCATCCACGGCATCTTCTTCAGCCGCTGAGAGCTCGTCCCCAATGAGAAAGGCTCGGTCTTACCCGCTCACACATATAAACACAGCAACGCCGCATTCTTTAAAGCTATTCGCAATGAGGTTTAGGCTACGGCGATTTGGATATATACTACTCGCTATATTGAGTTGCTTGAAAGCCCAAACACCGACAACACAGCTCGAAGGGATTCAGGCCCAAGTAGCGTCCAGAGCTCAATCGACCCCAGGCACTGTTCCATTGACCCAGTGCCGAATCTCAGTCGATTAAATGTCCTCCAGGAAATCTGCCAGTCGATCAATCAACTATCTATCAACCAGTCAATCAAATATCAATCAGTCAACCCCAACTCTACTTATCGTCTATCAACTTACTAATATCAACTCTTACACAACCAAGACTTTGAGTCCAACCTTCCTATTCCACCACGTGTTATCCAAGATCAACGTGGTCTGCATATCCAACGTTGACCGGCAGGAGTTCTCGTGGGGAAAACGCGCCGCCCCGGGTCCGAGACGCAACGGCCAATGGGGGCTTTTAGGGGGCCTGAGCTTCCCCCCCCCAAAAACAACGCCAAGCAGTTCCCTGTATGAATGCTGTAGACTGGCGACGGCGCCTGGAGCGGATCCTCTAGGTTGTTGGTGCAGGCAGCATATAAATGTAATGATATAGATGAACACATGTCAAAATCAATATCGTGTATTCATTCAAGCATCGTTTCTTGTGATAAATGTGGCAGGCAGCAATTGCACAACCTCATCAGGGACCAGGGCTTGAATCCGACATCACGGGACCGTCCGAGCACACCCTCACACCCTCTCAAGCTCGAGATGCAGCCCATTTGGTAGCACCAACACGACTCAACCCGAAAAGACCATCTGGGTTTGAGACATGTGAAGGGGAAAAAGTTCAATTGCAGCTTATTTTTCTGCTCTATGCATCATCAATTTAACAAAACACCATCAAGCTCCTCCAACTTGGTTCACCATCTTCCAACCCCTAGTCCTTCTATCGCATCGCATCGCATCACGTGAAGTGCGCCTATCGGGGACTCTACCGGCTCTACACGGGATACCCGGATAGCTCATGTAACCACTGTAAGCCCCGTTGCAGCCTCAAAGTGGAAGCCTCGCCGTCCACCCTCGACTCCCAGCATCAACCATCGCCAGATTCCCGCCTCGACCATTGCGACACGTTCCCTATCTGTCGCATCCTGGACCCGGGGGCTCTAGCTTGGTCGCTTAAAGCCGCAATCCGATCCACTCGTTCAAGCTCTTTCTCGGTCCTCGTCCGTCCCCCCCCCCAAAAAAGCAGGCTCCCAACCACAAGCTCGAGCTTCTCGCTGTTGCTCCCTCTGGCATATGATGCGCCTCGCCCGATAATCAATCGCCATGGCCTCCTCTCGCCGAGGACAACCCTCCCTCTCGGTCCGCATGCCCTCGAACCAACCCCTCGACCGTCCTCCCATCGACGCCCTGTTCCTTATCCACTTCGACGTCAAGGCCGGCTACACCATCCTCTGGAAGCAGTCCGCCCCGGGCATTGAGCTCGAGGGCCTCGTCGAGTACAAGTCTCTGCCCTCGGGCCTACACACCGTCTCTGAGGATCTCATCTACTTTGTCCACGATGGCGGCCACGCCGGTCTTAGCGCCTTTGTCAACATGCCCTGCGACGAGGAGGAGGCTCGCCATGCCAGGATGATCGCCGTCGGCGTCTTGGTTCCTCTGAGCTACGGTCGCTTGGGTCGCGCATGGAGACATGCAGAGGCACTCAAGGAAATGGCTGCGTACGTATTCGCCTCGTCTCGCCGTGCGCATCTGCACCCAACTAACACCTCTCCGCAGGAAACTCGCCGAGGACCGTAAGAACACTAGCATTCTCGAGGAATACTGGACCGCCAATCGCGAGAAGCAAGGCCAGGGGAACCGACGCCTCTCGGGTGAGACGCCCGTGAGCTCTCCATCCATCCATTCACAACCTCTCGGCCGCAAAGGCCACAACCGGAACCGATCTGCCTCGGACGGCGCCTCCCTAATACCTACTGGCAATACCCTCTCGCCATATCATCCCGCATGGAGCTTGACCAGCCTATTGGACAAGTTCGGCCCTCTCATCTTTCCCATACACCGCGCTGCCCTGTTGCGCAAGCGCATTCTAATATCATGTCATGCGCCAGTTCATGAGATTTGCGATTTTGGTAAGTTCCACGCTGCGTAGTTTGACTACCACTGACAAATATCTCTCCAGTTTATAATATCTCTGTGCTTTCCAATATTCCCTTGTCCGTTACCGATATCCTTCCCACATCGACCTCGACGCAGCGCCTAAGGCCCTTGTTCTCTATTGGTGTGCACGACATCCCCTTCCTCATGGAGGATTTTGAGGCCTCTAAGAGGGAGCGCAGTAGCGAGGACGCTGTGGATGATGAGGCCGGCTCTGGGTGGATCGCCTGTACCACTGACAGCATCCTCGCCATGAAGGATACTCTATGGGATATGCTCATCACCATTCCTCCGGACTACGCCTCCAATGCTGTCGAGCGGGTCTGGCCTGTGGTAGAATGCCCACGGGGGCAGCCCATCAAGGCAACCCAGCGCGACCTCCGCCGTTTCACTTCTCTCAAGAACGGCCTGGCTCGACTGGCAGCTCCCGTCTCAACTCCCAATGCTGCCTCCGAGTCTCCCGAATCAGAACGACGCGTCTCTAGTCAGTCAACCCGCGTCGTGCGTGATCCCCGCGACGATGGTGTAGAAACCATTGTCGAGCCCCTGAGCTGGGCAGCCCTGGCATATAATGGATACATGTGGTGGGCCAGCGCCGGTGAGCAGCTCCGGTCCGAACAGCAAGAAGAGGCATCTCGCGACGCTGCTCTGCTCGCCGATTTGGGTCCCTCATCAATGAGCATGCCTCGGCCGAGCTCTCGTTCTGAGCCGTTATCCGAATCTCTCACCTCCCTCACAGCACCCAGGCGTACCGGCAATGACTCGGACGAAGCCCGTGTCGAACTCGCCATAATCGCCTACTTCCACCGTCTCACCACCCAGATCCTCTCGGTGCTAGGTGATCTAGCCGACAGTCAAGACGAGCCTTACACTGACCACGACGACGACGAGGATCTGTCACAAGGCTCCGGTGAGCGGACACCTCTCCGTCCAACAGAGGCCGATCTCGACGCCGACTTGGACGCCGACGCCATCCGCGTCGACAGCCACGCTGTGGAAAACATGGGCCTCGACGTCTGGAGCGACAGCGACTCCCTCTTTGTCCGTGAGCTGTCCACCCTCTACTTTGGCCGCTCCGCCCGCATCGAGGGCAAGGGGGTCGAGGTCTGCGGCGTGAGGGTCTGTTGAAGGTTCTGGCCCGGCTGTCTTTGCTGAAAAAGAAAGATGACCGTGGCGACGAGACGAAGCTGGACTTGCGTCTTGCAAAAAAAAAAAAAAACTTTGTACAACTCTACAGTTTAAAGAGTATTGTTTTTAAAGAGCAGACGGGTCAGTCTAGATGTGTGCGGATACCTACTCAAAGAATAAGCCTCGCAGGCAAAACCCAACAAACTTGGTCGACGATTGATGGAGGAGACGAGTTTATTTGCTGGAAGCGTTGCATTTTTATATGTTTCACTCTTAATGCTTGCTTTCTTTTTTCTCATTTTAGAAACTTTGGTTGGGGGATTATTATATAGCGTTTTTTTGTTGAGCATGTGTGTATGTGTTGCTCGAGATCAAAAGAACAACAAACTTGTACATCTCTATCCCACATGTTGCATGGTTCAAGCTTGACAAGAGAAGCAGAGATTAAAAAAGTCGAGTGTGGAATCAACAAGTACAATAGGTATGAAACAACACAAAAAAAAAAGTTTATATATCTCATTCCCTTAAAAAACCCCAAAACTCCCAACCCGGTTTTTGGCCGTGGAAATGTATGCCCAAAGTCGGAGGGTGCCATGCTCCTCATACCGGACAAAGCTCTCCCTACCTCATCTCCTTTTGCCCATTCCCAGAAATACATACACAAGGATTATCTGCCTCCCGTAAAGACACCCACAGAAGGTGGCAAGGGGGGCGGCACCGATGATACAGGGATTGCGGAAATACTATGTTCAACAAGGCGATCCGGTTATGACTCGTCCTCGGTGTCTGTGTTTGTCGCGCTGGTGTCATCGTCCTCCTCCTCGGTACCGCTCTCATCGTCAGAGTCCTCCTCGACCCTCCGGCGGGGCTTGGGGGTCTGGCCGGTCTTGAGAACGTGCATCTGGCCAGCAAGGGAGTCTGGAGCTTGGTTAGAATATGGTCACAACTGACAATGAATGGTATCAACTTACCCTCCTCCGGCTCGCTGATGTCGTCCTCAGCCTGCATCTCAGCCGCTTTGCTGGCCTCCTCAACAACAAGCGTCACCTCCATCTTGGTGTCGAAGCCAACGTAAGAATCGCAGATAACGTGCAGCACAAAGGTGTAGTGGCCGGCCTGAGGGGGCGCGGCGAACTGAGCCTTGAGAGTCTGCATGTTGAAGGTCGGGTTACCCTGGTCGTCGACAATAGGCTGGTCAAACTTGGCAAAGTGGAACGGAGGAACGGCCATCTTGCCCTGCTTAGAGTCGCTGAGGAAGGCATGCCATTGGGGAGAGTGATCGCGGGCGTAGTGGGGGGCAAAAGTCAGGGGAGGGAGGATGGTCTGCTCATCAACATGAATAGGCTTGCCGTCAGGACCCTTGATGACCTTCTTCTTGCGACCGCTGAGAGCCTCAATGTCGTCCTCGGCGGGATCAATATCCTCGAGATCCAGCTCGTTAACAGCGGGGACGTTCTCAGTACCAGGGGGGATGAAGCGGCCCTTGATGACGAGGGACACGAGAGACGAGGGGATGATGAAACGCTCTCCGGTAACCTTGAAGAAAGCCTTGGCGACACGGAAGTAGGGAATCTGCTTGGCAACACTAACGGCGGTCTTGTACTGCTCCTCGGTCAGGAGGCCCTCACCAACAGCAAGCTGTCGTCGCTGAGCATCCGGTCGATCCATGAACTTCTGAACAGACATGTGGGTCTTGGAGTCGCCCTCAATGCCACTGACAATCGAAGGGGTGATGTGGGGAAGCTGGAGAAGAGGAGACGACTTGGGGGGCATGGCCTGGATCAGGTGCTGGCTGGTGTAGTAGGAACCGGCGATGGGACCAATGTTGCCGTAGGCCAGAGAGATGGCGGTAAAAGACTGGTTCAGAGCGCGGGCAATGGGGCCAACCTGGAACTTGGCCTTGGTGAGGGCAGGGTCATCGAGCTCAACACGACCGAGGTAAGCCCAGAGAAGAGCAAGAGCCTTGCGTCGCACGCCGTTATCGAGGTCCTCGAGCTTGTCCTTGTCCTTGGCTGTCATACCAGACGCATAGGGCTTGTGTTCGCCCTCGGCCGTGATCCTCGACTCAACCTTGGCCAGACCAGACTCAGCCTTGTCGCCCTTCAGAGTCTCCTCAAACTCCTTGCCAGTGCTCAGTGCCGTGATGATTCCACCCTGGTCGATGCTCTCCTCGTAGTGTCGGAACAGATTGTTGGCGCTCTCCATCAGGACACCTTCCTTGGACCTCCGCTTGGTACCGTACCACCACGATCCGACAAGCCAGGGGAGAAGGACTCCGAGGAGCAGGGTGTACATGAGAACGACGTACTTGCCGTTGCCGTCGGAGACGATAAACTTGGGGAGGGCAATGCCCATGCTGAAGCTCTGCTTGCCGTCGGGGTGGCCGTACTGGATGTAGTTGTTGCGCACCTCCTCGTCTGTGAGGGCCTGGTAGGCCTTGGTGAGTTCGACATAGTAATCGTTGAGCGACTCGGCGGTCTCGTTCTTGGCAGGATCGGGGCGGATCTTGTCGGGGTGGTACTTGAGGGAAAGTCGCTTGTAGTGCGACTTGATCTGCTTCTCGTTGAGGGACTGGAGAGTGTCAGTAGACTTCTCTGGCCGTCGGTCTCGGCACAACTCACCTCGGAGATGCCAAGAATATCGTAGGGGTTGTAGAGCTTAGGGATGGTGCGCTGGGTCACCATGATGAGGTACACCATGCCGCCCATGAGGGCCCATCCGATCGCGACAAAGATGGCCCGCTTGACCCTCCACTGCTTGCGCTTCTGAGTCGTCCTCAGCGACTCGACAGTGGCGGAGTGCTCCGTTTTGTAGTCGGTCTTGATCCGCGGCGCAAGCGCATCTTGGTCGCGACTGGGGCGGACGAGGGTGTAGGTCAGGGGGACGGTGACGAGGCCGGTGAGGGTGAGGATGAAGAAGGGGAAGAACTGGCCCTGTTGTTGGTGAAGGAGGACTTGTTAGCCATGGTGGTGCACTAAAAGGTGTCGCATCACTCTTACCTGCTCGTCATACGAGTAGTCTGAACTCATCTTGAAAGAGTAGAGAGCCCAGGGCTACACTCGACGAAGGAGCTTTGTAACGGGGTGTTGACAAGGACAGCAAGACCAGACAGGATTCGTTCCTTCTCTTCCGTATATCCAGGCAAGATGGAATCTACCGGCCAAATGTCGCGTGTTGAGCTGGCCGACAATGCGATTTTCCGTTATTAAAAGAATGGATGTCGAGGCGAGGAGAGTGTGTCAAGCTGTCCTCAAAATGTTACGGCCACGCAGCGCATTTCCACTCCAGGCGGGACCGGGGACTTCCACTGGACCTAGACTTGCAAGGAGCGGGCGGGCGCCGGTGGTCGGATTATCCGTCACTCCCCACTTGCCGCTTGGGCTGGAACAAGCACGAGAAGGAGCCGTCCAGGTGGTACCTTCCGTGAATACGCGCCACCGTGTTCACAGTCTCACTCTCACTCTCACTCGCTCTTTCCAGTTCAATTTTAGAAGCGCAGCCATCTCACTTCATTCTTAGCGTGGTCAGCCCTGTAGCTTGCCTATGCCTTTGTCCTTTATTCGCCTCCATTTACTCCAACACTCGTGACAGCCAAGTCTAACTTTGCAACAGAAACCTTGTCCCTTTTCACCTCAAAAACCTCCAAGTTTTCAATTACAAAACCAATGATTCATTGACAAAGAAACTCTTTCGCTACATGTGAATACTAAAGCACAGTCCCTCTAATCTTACAGTACAGATCCCGACTACCTATTACATGTAGGCAGTTCTTTGTTCCCAATAGTACATCCTCCAAACGCCAAACATGACCAAAGCAAAGCAACCATCACACGCTGCGCTATGACTTTTCTGCCCTCCTCCTCTCTCACATCTACAGTACTCGCTACTTACTCGCTGGCGTCTCCATGACTCGAATCGCTCTTCTCCCTCGGCTCCTCGTAAAACGTGTCCTCGTCCAGGGTTGTCATGCCAAGTCCAAGCCCGCTGAGGTCGTCCACATCCGTCTCCTCCTCCGTCGTTGCTCCAATGCCCATCTCCTCGACGAGGATACTTCTAAGATCCTCCTCGCTGAGAATGGTCTGGATGCTTCCCCTACGCACCCACGGGCGAGAGTCACGACGGCCTTGTTCAATCAATCTCTCAAGCATGAGACGGTTCCCGATAAACTTGAGCTTTGGGAATGCGCTCTGCTTGCCCTCGTGAATCATCCGTGAAAGACGTGGTGAATCAGGATCCGTCAGAATATGCCAAAAGTCTGAGATTCTAGACTTGGGCCAGATAGTGATAGTCCCGCTGAACTCCTGTAACCACAGCTGGCTCCAATCTTGACCAAGCGGCCGTGGCAGCAGCTCAGCATGACGGATAAACTTGAGCCACTTGTTCATGTCCAACTTGAGGTAATGCTCAAACGCCGACATGAGATATCCACCTCGCCATCCACGTCCCTTGCGGTGCGTTACTGGATGGCCAACCGAGCCTCGGGAGGAGAAGAAGAAGAGGTTGATGTGCGGGTTGACTTGACTGACAATCGTAAAGTTGACGTTGAAATGTGTGTTCAGCGCCTTGATAGGAATGTCTGTCCGCAGACTGCCGTCCTTCCACTTGTGACCGAAAGAGTATGGCTCCAAGGTCCCATCCCTTGTCTTCATCATAAGGACAACCGGGTTGAGAATGCCAGGGACTGCGGCTGATGCCAAAACGGCCGACCAGATGACACAGTCAGGGCTTGTGAGGTAGTTGCAGAGGATCGTGGGCGAGTGCGGATCAGCTGGCACACAGGTCACGTTGAGGATGCGGCCTGTCCGCTCATAAGCCTCTCGAAACGTCATTGAACCTCGTGTCCACCAGCCGCATCGCTGAGCCCAGTCAACCGAGTCGAAGCGGGCTCCTGTCTTCCACCATCGCGGAAGCCAAACAGTGAAGGGCTCGCGGCAGGCGTTGATGCGCTCCGAGAGTGCTGGCACAAGCAGTTGATCAAGTTCCTCGTTCGTGCGAGTAGCCACCAGGGCCGCAACCAATGCTCCGCCGCTGGTGCCAGTAATAACGTCCGGCAGCAGATCCGCGTCCAAAAGGGCTCTGACAACTCCAATATGATAGTAGGCAAAGGCTGCACCTCCTGACAAGCAAAGCGCTGTTCTTCCGTAGTTGGCGTAGACGTGCTTGAAAAGAACCCGCTTCTGCTCCATCTCGAGCTGCTTGGTGCTAGCAAGGAACTTGATGCTCTTTTGCTCTGCACCTTGTTAGTCGATGCCACTCCACAGCCATGAGGGGGGACACTCACCTTCATCGAGAAAGTTCTGCACCAGATTCTTCGTCCCAAAGTACGTCTGGCTGTACAACCTCGAGTTTTCCACTCCAACAAAGTTGTTCTTGACGCAGGCCTCGATCAGCGTCTTCAGGTCGTCTACGGCCTTGCCTCCATCGCCCTTTTCACCCTTCTCTTCTTGCTCTTCTGCTCGGAGTCTCGTCTTCCTCATCTGCTCCCACACTTTGCGAACCGTCTTGGAGTCGTAGTATGCGAAATCATTCTCCTCCTTCCAGGTTTGCCGGCCAAGGTAAGTATCGAGCTCCTTCGCGGCGGTAACCCAATCTTCGTAGTGAACGGCATTTCGCAAGTTTCGTCGGAGGCTCTCTCGCTTTCCACGCCACGTGAAAAAGTGCTCATACACCCAAATGTACAATCTCGTCGAGAGATAGGCAATCGCGAGGCCGGTCAACCACGCAAAGACAAAGAAGAGCAGTGGCCATTTCGACACTTGGTACAGGTATCCTTCGCGGGTCTCGTCCTTGGTCCGTGTTCCCAGCAGGCCCTCAACGGCTCCCTTGCCGTTGCGGCGCTTCCTCTTGTGTCGCTTAGATCCGCGTCGATGGCGATAAACTCTGGGGTTGACGGGGGCCCAATCGTTCTGCGCCGTGATAAACGTCCCTTGACTCGGCGACGATAGCACGGGAAGATCGCCGGATGCGGCGCTTGCAGCGGCTGCAACGGCTGCCACATCATCGGCAAGGCCGCCCTCAGCCTGCGACGGCCTCTTGGTCAGGCTAAACGAGCTAGGACTGCGAGGCGACCGGGCACCCGCATCGTCGGACGGGCTCTGGAGCGGATCCGGGGCTTGGAGCGCCTTTTCAAAGGCTTCGAGATCTTGCGCGCCGACGAATTCAGTGTCGACGTCTGGTAGACGGGAGGGGTCGAAGGACTCGGGTGGAAAGCCGTAGACGGGATCGCGAGGGAGCAAAGAGGCATACGACGGCGACATGACGGACGGGTTTGGCAATCCCTAACCCATTGCTGGCGGTAAAGATTTCAGGAGAGATTGCAACAGATTGGCATGGACGAGAAAAGGGAGAAGGAATGCGCTTTATCACAGCCTGTCTGTTGGGTAAAGTACCTCGTGAATCGACAACGTGAAGAAATGAGATCAGTAGGTCGCCTGGAGCTACCCCAACGAAATCCACAGCCAATGGCAACCCGGCCTTGTAAGTTGCCATTCGGGGGTCCATCCTTACCCATACCAGTTCGCCCTTGGCGAGCCGAGGTCATGGCTCTCCCAACTCAAGAACACCTGGTCTGGCATCAGGAGAGAGTGGGAGAGTCAAGGAAAACAGCCGATGCGAGCGAGATAAAAAGGCTTTACACATCCAAACATCCTCTAGTTACGCCTCTCGGCTCCATTCATAAAACGGTGCACGTCATCATGTCTCCCCACCTACAAATATCAGCGTTCATGAGCATCATGGATCCCCGTCGCCTCCCCTTGCTGCACCCTTGCCCAGATGCCACCAGGGGTCGGGGTCTATTTTTCCTATTTTTTCCATCATCAGGGGTATTTCCCAACGACACAACTCGGTTGATTGTTTAGCAACATGTTGCAGTAGAATTGCACGACCAAGGTTCGCCTAAAGGAGAATTCTGAATCTCATAAACAGTGGATAGTCACAAGTCCTCCCCTGCTCTTCCTCCCGAACACTCGACATCTGGTATACCTCTGTAGATCTCTCCCACCTACTCTCAATCTCTACTCTCAATCTCTTCTCTCTTTCGCCCCTTACACGTACTGCGACAGCCAGCGTATGCCGTCACCGTAGCCTTGTCGCATCACCACGGAGCACATGAACAGCTCGATCGGTCGGATACCCTCCAGCTGAACCTTGCCCTTGCCGGTTGTCTGGTAGAGTCCAAGCTGGTGTCGCATCTCGTCCTCCGAGACGGCATCGGGGTGGTCGATCTTGTTTCCGAGGATGACAAAGGGAACCTTGGAAAGCTCCTCCATGGAGAGGAGGGCATCGAGCTCGGCCTTGGCCTCGGGGAATCGCTCGTGGTCCTTGGCGTCGACGAGAAAGACGACACCGTTGACCTCGGGGAAGTAGTCTCTCCAGATACGGCGGGCTATCACGATAACCATTAGCCATTTGCGGTCGCGGTATGAGGCAATAGCATCACTTACCCTGCTGGTGACCGCCCAGATCGAAAGTGGTGAATCGAACGTTGCCGATGGCGAGCTCCTCGGATGCTACGGCGAGTCAGTATAAAACAGTCCACGGCGATAAAGCAGGGAGCCTGTATAGGACGTACTAGGGTGAAGAGTGGGCTGAAGAATGGCAACACGGTCGTTCTGTGCATCCATCGTCAGTACTAATGCTCCTCCAAATCTGCCATTGCCGTCGGTGTGAATCAGGGCTGCCCATGATCCATCCAGCAGGCAAATCTCGACGCACCTTCAGCATGTGGAGAAGAGTGGTCTTTCCGGCATTGTCGAGACCTAAGAACAAGAGCTTCGCGTGCTTGTTAAGAAGTCCAAGTGAGGACAGCACATCGTAGACTATCCGCAGCACGTGTCAGCCCATCCAAATCGCTTGCAGGCGGCGCATCGAGACGAGCACATACACCAGTTGACAATCCACATGATGCAGATGTATTAGATAGTCGTATTAAATCAAGGGCAAAGTCGATGGATTATATTCGGCCGCTTGGGGGATATTCGTCGTGGAGGCTGGCGTCGTTGAATGCGGAAGGCGGTTCATGGGCTTGATCAAAAGCTGGCAAGAAAGGGTGACGCTGTTCTTGCCTGATTTCCCAGGCATCCATGGTCGCATGTCACGCTGTCCTTCGGAACACGCGAGGAAATGCATCGGAAGACATACAACAAAGAGATCACGTAGCACATCCATTACGAGTCTTTATTTTCGGCTTCTTTTCTTGTCGTTCGATTTATTTCATCACACTTGCATGAACTAGATCATTCTCCCCTACACAACCAGTCTTGACCTATCAATGTCCATATCTTGCCACTTCCGATACTCGGCCATCCCACCGGAATTCGACTCAAACCTCACGAGATAAAGGTGCATGCCGGAGAACTACGTCGAAGAGCTGAGATGCATTTCTGACAAATCAGACATATTAATCAAGCTTCATCACAGTCAAACAGAAATAGTTGCAAGGTGTATCATAGTCGTTATTGATATCCTGTAGATGCATATCATCATAGCCTCTCATCCAACGCCGAGCAGGTGACCCATATTCCCAATGTGCTGTATCGGGTATCCAGATAGTTTAAACAAAAGGCTCCTCTCCGCCGATAGCGAGCGTTGTCCGGTCGCTTTGAACAATGATAAAAAAGATGTAAAAGATATATACAGGAAACCTTTGTATCGGGCATCCATAAGTCCCAGTAGATACAAGTGGCCCAGTCCCAAGGACCTGGCCAAGAAAGGGAAAAAGAAAAGGTCATCAAGTTAAATCGTAGGTATATCGTGCATGACCGTCTTTGGTCATGCCAAATCTTGCATCTAGGCAATGCACGGTTGGTCTTTATGCAACACGACAAGTGTGCTTAGACAGAGATGACATAGTGGCCCTGGTCTTTCTTGCCCGCCATCAAGAGGCCGAGTTCTCGCATGCGTTCCGTGCCACGGCCGGGGACAGGTTTCCGCTCAGGGATCTGACCTCGTCGTGCACGGTTGCAGTACTTTTGATGGAACTTCTCCTTGCGTCGCTGGCGCTTGCCCTCCAGGCCCTTGACAATGTCGATGGCCCCGCGAACATGGACGTCGCTGTCGTGCATGATCTTTTGCCGGGCTTGCTTGCGCTGCAGGCACATGGCACCAGCACGTGGGAGGGACTTGGTGTGGGTGAGACCAGGGCGGCCGGCGAGGTTGAACTTGACCTGACCACAACGAGGGGACCCAAGGGGTGTAGTTAGTGGCTTTCGGGCGGGAGCTGGCGACTTTGCCTTGCGGGGCGACTGTCGGTCGAACAAGGGCCGGGGCGAACGTCCTCTGTTCTTGGGGGGAGGAGAGAGGTGGCGCTTAGGGGCAGGCGACCGGAATCTTTTGGGTGAGGCATGCTCACTCTTCCGTCGGCGGCGGTCGCGTTCATGATGCAGGTCCTCCATCTTCCCATGAACAAAGTCTTCCTCATCGCTCGAATGATGAACAGGGTTGAAAATTTCTCCATCATTCTCGTCTTCAGACTCGGAGGCAGGGAAGCTAGGGTCAATATCCTGAGGAATGATGCGGAGCTTCTCGGTCCTTCGAGCTGCTAGGCACGAGAGGTACGCCTCTTCGAGAGGTCTGTCCTCATCCAGGGTACCGCAGACGAAGTCAGTGCTGTCAGGAAGATCAGGGGCCTCATCGCGGTGCTTCGGGCGTCTTGGCTTCTCCTGGCGGATGGTCCGCTGTTGGCTGCTCAAAGTCGTGATGGACGAGTCCGACTTTCGCTCGTAGAGGGATGGGCGGCGGATTTGAGGGGTACCGGAACCGATATGAACCACAGTTTTGGCACTAGGGGTCCAGAGAGCCATGTCATCGTCTTCGTCCTCCTCTTCAGAATCAGCGAACCCGGTCTCCTCGTCGGTATGGTAACCATCAGAGTCCTCATCCTCATCTTCTTCATCCTCGTCATCCTCAATGTCGACGTCGAGCTCATCCTCATCGTCGTCGTCGTCATCGTCTTCATCGTCCTCATCGTTGTCAAAGGCTGCATCCTCGTCGTCGTTGTCGAGCTCCTCCTCTTCCTCCAGGGCCTCCTCTTCAGCCTCAGTGGCGAGGCGACGGATATGGTTCTCCTTGGTGAGTGTGTCGTTGATGGTAAGCTTAGCCCCCGTGGCATCGCTCTCATGACGAATCCAGTCGTCTTCGCGAGTTGTGCCCCTGGCAAACTCGTGAAATTGGGAACCATCCGTAGCCAGGTCGGAAGAGTCAGCACGGAGAAACTTGGGGCGTGACATGGAGTGTCTGCGAGGAGTAGTCTGTTGAGGTGCCGCCGGAACAGCAAATGTCAACGTCGAGCTCCGTCGAGGAGTGGATGGAGACTCGGCTTTGGGTGTGCGATCAGCTCGACTGGCATGGATGTCAATGTTTCTTGGGGGGGTGTTCTGAGTTGAGGCAGGTCGAGCCGGGCATGCAAACTTGATACAGGGTCGTCGAGGAGCTTCCTGAGCAGAAGGTGTCTTGACCATGGGCTGAGCACGGGGTGTCTGGTCTTGAGCCGCCGGCTTTCCTCCGCAAGCGAACTGGATACTTCGCTTGCGAGGTGCCTCCTCAGCCCTTGCTTGCAATCTGACAGCAGCACCAAGCAGGGAGACCTGCTTAGGGTCTGTAACCCGTTCGTCGTTCAAGCGGAGCATGGTCATCTCGGGGAGAGGAGGGCTCGGGGTGCTGGGCCGCGAGGGGCTCGTGAAACCAGTGTCGCTCGTCAGGTCAGCGGTCGAGGCGAGGCTGATGGTGCTGGCAAGGGAACGCCGCCTTTGGTTGCTGGTCAAGGCGGGACGTTGAAGGTCGTGAATTTGGGCGTGGTAGAGGTCGTCATCTGAGTGTCCCATGATGGCCTTGGTCAACAGAGACGACTTGTCGTTGGAGGGTCGAATGGCGGTTCGCTGAAAGTTGCTTGAAGCAAGTGGTTGCTTCTTGAAGCTTAGCTCGGGGGGTTCGTCGGCTTCTTCGAACTCTTCTGAGCCGTGAGCCACCCAAGGCGTGTCTGGATTGTTGGTGGTCATGTTGGGGGTGGGAAGGGGCTTCGGGATATTATCTGATCTGAGAGCAGGGATCAAGGCTTCAAAGCTGTGAGCTGTCAATGCTGCAGATTCAGAGATCGAGCTTGTCGGCAATGAACCGGCAAGGCAGTTCGAAGCGGGAGGCGTGTGAGAGTTGAAAGGTAGCTGGGCGAGATGTGCGGCGGTTGTGAGGCGTCAGGCGGAGGTGAAGCTGCAAGACGTTGCTGATGGTTTATCGCAAGAGCGAACAACGTCCAGTGGTGCAGTAATGCGTGTGTCCCAGAGGACCGAGGTGCTATAACAGAATGACGAACATGGTCAACTGGTATGAGGCTCGGTAATGGTTGATGGGATGTTCCTGGGGAGGTAGAACCGCCTCAGAGCAGGCTAGATGGGTCGATGGCGAGAAGCAAGATGCAGGGCCGGGCCGGGCTTTTGAGAGTTGAAAGGAGGTGTAAAAGCGCGGATTTCTCGAATCGCAGGATCTCCGTTTCAAAGAGTGGGGCCTATGCTAATGCTGCTTTGCTGGTGGTGGGTTCGCTGTGGGTGTGGTTGTTATTGCGCGTGGGTGGGCGTGGGTGCTGCAGGTGCAGATGACGTCCCTTGAAGGCACGAGTGCAAAACAAAGTCTAAGACAAAGGCGGACAAGGACCGGGTAGGGACGATTGCCCGAGCGTAGTGTGTGTTGAAGAGGTGCAGGAGAGTAAACAAAAAAGTGCGGGAGGAGAGGGATATATTACTCGGCAGTTGGTGAATCGAGGTGGTGGTGGTGTCGTCGATTTAATAAGCCCTCGGGAACGCTTGCAAAGCGGCGGGAAAGAACGAGAAAAAAAAACAGTAGCCGATGGCAGGTACGACTTGGAAAGGTACGGAAGGAAGGGGGGTGTCCCCTAAATTAGAGGACGACGGTAAATGGGTGCCGTGCAAGGAGCGGGTAAAAACTGGAGCAGAATTGGCTGGGACGGAAGGGACAAAAGGGAAAAAATAGGGACATGTGCTGTCTGTGTCAATGAAATTTTGCTGGCACGGGCTGGGCTAAAGGTTTCTCTCGGCTGGTTACATCCCACAGGGCGGGCGCCAGGTGAGGGTTCAGGGCAGGGCTTTCACTTGGTGTGGGTGGGACAAGCCCACTGAAGCTCAGTGGAAAGACTTGGTGGCCAGGCCAGCGCTTGAACCTTTAGGGGGTTGTTTTTGCGCCCTTTTTCTCCTGGCTTCAACGCCTAGATCGATCCATGGGGGGCCACGGGCTTGCAATGGTTCGCTGCCCTTGCCCTGCTACTTTTCCCTGTCTGTCAAGCTTGTCTCGTCCCGCTATTATTGCTCCGAGTCTTCGTTTCCGCTTTTTCGCCAGATGAGTAGAAAAAAAAAAAAGAGGGAGACCTATTGGATCCCTTCCGACTCCAAATTTACAGTGCGTAGTGCATCTGGGCATACCGAGGCCAAATTTCGGCTACACAAGGAACCTTCACCCAGTGAAACATTCAGGGTGCTCACACAGTACCGGATTCTGGAAGGATCAACCAGTCAGGGTCTTCCCAATTGACCAGTGGCGCCTGTCAGAGATGGCCAAACAAAGTCCGCGTGTGGGCGCCGAACACGATCTTCGCACTGTCTGTCCACCAAAACGACCCACGACTCATAACCGGATTGGCCGTGCGAATATCTCACCCTGAGCTAAAGCGCACTGCCCTCCACCCAGGATTCATGATCTCCGTCATCATCTTTCCAGAAGCAAGCCGCCACAAGAAATCGCCGCCGTTGATTCACAACCCGCACTTGGCCGCCCCACCAATCCCTGTTCTAAAGGCTTCTGGCCAGTTGGAATCGCGCTGGGGCGTGCTAAGGAGCAACAGTCACTCCTTGTGAGGCGGTGTAATCTTGGACGAACGCTCTGCAACTTGCCTACTGCTGACGACCTCGAACCGGTACGTGCGACTCGCTGAGTCGTACTTGTTGATCCTCGCGGCCAGTGACTGACAATCAGTCACTTTCTCGTCACCCCAGCCACGACACGACACGACGCGAATGATGGACATGGCTCGACAGCCATTATGCCTGTTTCACGTTTAGACACCCCGCGCCAGGGGCTTTCTCGCTGCGAGAAGGGATGGTTGCGCCCAGGGTGCTCGCTGATCTTTTGTTGTTGCAGGTTGTCACCGGCAAGTACCCGGTCATCAAATGCACAGAACTTGCAAAGCCTCGTCTTGGTTTCTGGTGCCACAATGCACAATGGCAATAGAGCCTGGACGCACAAGTTCTCCTTCATCATTGCTCTTTGTCAGCTCAGCTCTGTCGTCGTGCGCCTCGTCTTTGTGCTTGTGCGCTCTACTCTCGGCTGCGTCCGAGTCGTGGGGGTTTGCTCCAGAATATCGCCTCGAAAACAACGAAAACAGTCCGTCTACCAATTCCAGAGCACCTTCTCCACTGCCGCTTGTCCGCCCTGACAAGCGGTCGCTCTGCTGGCGCCTTTTCCGCTCGTGCCATGCTGCCGTCTCCGTCTACGATTGACCCTTGAGGCCGAACTACCCAGCTTGGCATAGCCTCGCACTCAGGGACGCACTCGAACAAGCGTTTGCGCTGGTGTTGGCTTGCATCAATCGCGCCTCTGGACACCTGCCATTGGTGCTGCCATTGGCATTTCACCTCATTTCCCCTCTTCTCGTCCAGACTCCGAAACCCCGTGAGCTCCCACGGCTGGCCCACTTCGCAGAAACGCATGCAACTCAGACCACAGAACTCGCGCGCCATGACGACAGTGACTGGCATTGGCGCATCTTAGTAGCTTGACCCTTCCGCGTGCCCGCAACATGCATGGGTCGGGTCACAGTTCAATCTTGGGCTGACGATATCACCGTGGGATGGTTTCCCAAGATTGTTGCCCCGGATCCTGAAAACTGACAAGCGGAGTAACTCGATATGTCTGGTCTCCAACTGCAAGTTACATGTCAACGAGTCGGGTGTATTTCGGTGCTGCAGCTGCTGGCATTCACGTCAACCAAGCTGTCAGGATGTTTAGCCTGAATTATGCTCGTGACTGTGCAGTTGATTGCGCAGTTGATTCCGTGACGATCACGGCAGCTGTGAAGGATCCAATATCCCGAGCCGTTACTGATCGTCAAATACCTCGGTCTTCTTCCCGTGTGGTGTCGAAACATCAGGAGGCAGTGCGACACCCCTTGAGCAACAGAAGGTGAACTACGGCAGCCTCCGATTTCTCAGGAATGGACGTGTCTGATGTGATATCAATTCTCACGCCTCAGCTTTGTCTCCCTATTGCTGGAAACTGCTGGTGTTGCTCGTCACGTTGGCCCGTCCGCCTGGGCGCTAACCCCCGCGTTGAAGCCAAACCCCGCATCCATCTCCAGGTGTGGTGATGTGGTGCGGTATCAGCGCGTAGATGGAAATTCGTTGCTTGCTTGTTCTCAAGCTTGCGCCGCTTTGTGTGGTGGTATCCGAAAGCCTCTCCGCGTTCTGGCCCACGACGCCTCCTGCAGCCCAATAGCTTGTTCAAACCTGCCTTGGTTGAACAACAGGCTATATCAATGGCCGTCCACTATCATTCATCAGCAATACACCCACTCTCGGCGATATACTCGCACGTCGCGAGATTCCGGCGGTGAAGTCGGTTTTCACAGGCTTTCAAATTCCAGCTCGGTTTTCGTGACAGATCAAACTGCAGCTACAGAAAGAATACGACGATCAGCATCATTCACAGCTTCAGTAAGCCAATCCCAAAACACAAGCCGCCCAGCATATCGGCGAAGAGCCACCTTGACAGGCATGCTGTTATGCTTATGTGGACGCTGCAGGTAATACTACAAAGCTTACCAACAAGTCCTAAAAGTGAAACTTGGACATATTAATGGTCAACAATGAGCCGCAAATTCAATTGCCAGGACGCAGTCATAGCAGCACGATTTCGACAAGAATGCAGGTACGTCCTCATATCTTCAAACTAGATGCAGCGCGAGTATAACCTCACGCAGAATGCTGCTTGGCCCGCATGCTGCTGCTCCGTCTCGCTGCGTCTACAACGTGGGCCCCGGTCTCGGCCGGATATGAAGACTGGGCCGACAGATGGAACCATTTCCTCCTCATTACCGACGCCGGGCAGGACGAGAGTCGTGTAAAACGCGCGGTTTTTTTGCAATGGGGGTGTGGGTTCTTCACTGCATGGTGGTTGTCGCTGTGTAACATGGAGCCCTCCAAATTGTCGTTCCCGTTCTCCTAGCCGGTTCCCTTGATCCAGCAAATGAGTCGCCAACAAGTCCCGGAGCTGTGACCTTTTCGCTGAAAGCCACAGAAGCAAGCAGGGAGAAGTAGACAAGCGTCCTGTGACCTGCAGACATGCTATGATGGGGCCGGAGCCAAAGAAGCAAAGCGAGGGCCCCCAATGTTACACACTTGTCGACTGTGTCCAAGTTGCTGTCGATCAGGGACGTTACAAGTCCTTTCAGATCTTTGCCAAGAGATTCTAATGCCCGAGAACTGGCTACAGTCTCAAAAGGGCAAATATCCAACATTGGGAAGTCTCCTGTGTAACCGTCATTTCTGTCTCGCGTGCTGCGTTCCCCTGGCTTCGCAGCGGTTTGTGGGTTCTCGCCCTGAAAATTTGCTCTAGACCAGGCCTTTTCTAGACTGGAGGGAGTTTGGAGCAAACCGCCCCCAGCTTCCGTTGAGATTTTTGTGCTCCGCTAGCGGCATGATACGTCTTTACGTAGCTTACGATGGGGGCACGGTTTTGAATTTGACTAAAAGCCAATTGCTGTGTTTGTTGACCGAGAATGGAACAAGCCACGGTCCGACCGCACGCGGAGCTTTTGGCCATGCTGGCATCCAGTTTCTCAATTACTGGACTATCGAGAATGAAGTTTGTCGAGAGGCGCAATTCGAGATTCGCATGGACCGTGCCTCGATCTCGCCGTCTTGAAAGCCGTGTTGATCTCCCTGCCGCCATGGCTGAAACTTGTGATGCAATTCATTGCTCAGAAGGACTTGGCAGGGGCATGGCTGGAAACATTGATACTACAGCTTGGATCCCAAAGCGGTGAGTCCAACCTTGAGCGAACGAGCATGCCGTGAGCGTACTCGTCAGCCGGGGGCTGAGGCGGATGAATGGTGACGACATTGGAGGGATTGAGCCACTTGGAGCTGATGTGGCAAGGGTGAGAGCCAGTGTTTCTGTGGCGATGCCAAACCAACCTGGAACTCTCGGGTCCCGATTCCGGATCTTGCGGATCTTTGAAGGTCCGAATGTCCACGAGCAATGGATGTCATCCATGCCCGATGAAAACATCATTGCTTGGGCAACTCTCTCAAGGCCTGTTTCCTCGGGCACCGAGCACGATGGATGTCATACCAAGCGCTCCGCCTCAACTCGCATATGATCGGCACCCTTGGCTGGACACCGCGTGTACGCAGTATATCCAACTTATTCCCAGGGCTACAAGTGCCGACTTGCCACTGCGACACGAGGATTGCTGGCAGTCCCCGAGACTCCGAGCTCAAACGTCAGGATCCGGACCGGCTGGGAAAGATGCCCATGAGGGGAATTCGGAATCTCGCTGTTATTACCTAGGTTATTGGGAAGTTCTGGAGGGTGCTCCCGGCTGGTTGGTGCCGGGGTACAGGGTAAGATACTCTTCATGGCGATGACATCGACACCAAGTCATACGACACAAGTTGATGGGGCGTTTACTATGCTTCGGATTCGCTAGGGCGCGAGGGCTGGACATGGGTGTCCGTGGGGTAGCCATGGTGCATTCTCTCGAATATCCGAGGTATTGCTTGCATGGGGAAGGGGTTGAGTGTTGAGTGACGGTCTGGAGTGTTGACGGCACAGATTCATCGTGGTAGAGTACTCGGCACAGAAACCGTGCATAGGCCGTGAAGTAGCGCCCCTGACAAGAAACCGGCCAGCATGCTGCTCGTTGGCATCCACCACAACCGGGCTGTCAACCATCGAGTCGCCGGAGTGGGAAGTTATCACCAAGTTCAAGATTAACTGCCCTTCTCTCGCCCAATTCCTCTGACAAACTCGAGCCAAGCACAAGAAGTTAGAGTAACCTAGTATAATGAGCACAGTGAGTTCATCTAAACGGATGAATGGTCGAGTTATGGAGTTGGCCTCACACATGGCTTGTATGAACCCGGTGCAACCCACCGCAGTCAACCCCCTATGCTATGAGGACACCACACTATTCACTCACCCCGTAGCACAGGTATTGGATTTCAAGTTTATCCATTAAGTCTGCTGAATGGGACCGTTGGGGATCTTATCTGCTCACCATGCAATTAAGGTCAAGCATCTCCATCAACACTGCTGCGTGCACTCCCCTCCTCTCCCCACAGTAACATAGTAACATCGTCTCAGAAAAGATAAGAGAAAGACCATAAGTATAATTGGTAGTATTTGAGAGATAAACTCATATATAATGTTGATACCGATACCAGTGAGTTCTTGTTCTGAAGCAACCCCTGAGCCCCCCCTGAATCAGTACACGAGACGAAATCCAACTTCCTCGTGCCCCAGCAGAACACTCTCGAGAACTCCCGCTTGTTCAAAGTTAAGAGAACACCAAGGTTTGATAAGGTACATAAGAAGAGACATGAGGTAGATATGTCATCGGCCAAGCACACAACAGGAGTGAGCCCCTGGGAGCGGCACTGAAACACCGAAACCTAACGATCGAGAGATCAAACGTGTTGGTCATTCCAAGCGGTTCTCATTAATTAAGCCAGTTGGAAAACATGTAAATGAAGCCAATAGTTATTAACCCAGTCAAGGTACCATGCCCTAACATCACAACCTTCGACAAACCCACGACATTTATTGCCTTAACAACGGCCGTCGCTCAATGGCCTATATAGATCAGATTGACTGGGCTACTAATTAAGTCAAATTTGCTGGCATAAAGCTGCCTCCCTGCCAAACAGCTCCATTGATATCCCTTGTCCGTGCAACATAAATGCACGTAAATCTCGAGACATCCGAGACTAACGAACAACCTCAGCCGGCAAATATCCCGTAGGACACGCAGTGTGTTGGTACGTTGGAGGTATCTACAGACTCTTTCTTGGAACATGGCTGACCACAGCCTGGAATAGAAGACTAGCTGCTGCAGTGACAGGGCTATGGTCAAACATCAAGCATATTTCCTGAACAAGGGAAATCCACCCATCGAGTGTAGTCTTAGACTTCGAGCTTGTGGAGATGACCAGGTAAGCAATGCTGTAGTCAAAGCATGGATTTCCATGCCACCTGCAAGTTGACTATGTTGGTGTTGATTTACAACCATGGCTGAAGCGGTAAGAACTCGGCATTCATGTCACTAGCTAGGCCAAAAACACACCTTTTCAATTTGAAGAATTAGGTCAATGTAGATGTAAAGTCTTCAAATTGCCGCTTTAAGAGAAATGACATCGTCTGACTGACATGAGCCAGGACAGTTGCACAGTCCCATCCGGGGATAGTAATTGGGCCAGCCGTTTACGAAGCAATCCACCATAGACAGCCGAAGAAAGATCTTAACACTTTCCACCTTTGGATACAAGTCCATTATCCTCTAAATCCCTTCGACTTGAGTTGCTAGTCTGCAAGAAGTCATCTTACTTGGGATCCCTTCTAGCAAGAGAAGCAACTTTTCGATGAAGGGATCTTGTGCACACGAGAAGGGGCAAAGTCCTCACCAAATGCGCTCAGCATTGGATTGAATCCCTAATGGAGGCGAGATACACGAGTGAAAGGTCAAAGTAATACTGATTTCGTGGGGGTTAAGACATCAGCACCGATGCTTGCATCAGGGGCCGGTTTCTACATAACAACTTGAGATACCTGGTCGGTCTCTTTCCAATAGAAAAAAAATCTGCCCTGATTGGAGCAAATAGCAGTGACCCGACAATCCCAATTGCATAACGCTCTTCTTTGACACTAGGGTCAGTCCTTCAGGAAACGTTGACAGATCCGTTCGACGTAAGACCTCACCAAGGCTTTCCTGGAACGTCTGAGGTCGTGCTTTAGAGGCCTGAAACCTCGGAAGAAATTTGATAGACGACCAACATCATTCAACTTCTTCATGTCCCATGAAGCTGCGCCGGCAGTTGTTCTTTAGCTGTTGTCGGTAGTTGAAGAGCTTCAGGGGTGGGTCGGCGTTTAATCAGATAAAACTGCATCATGTGAGATGCCACGTGACTTATCTCCTTCGGATTTTCCCGTTAGCCGAATCGCGAATTGCTGCTCCGGCAAAGATTCGTGCCAGCGGCCTCATTTGAGCTCACCCAAGCAAACAACCTCACCCACCAGCTCAGCCCATCATGAACTCCCTCCGCTTCGCCCGCGCGGCTCTCCGAGCTCGCCCTGCCGCCATCCGGGTTCCCCTCCAGCGGAGAACCTACGCCGAGGCCGTTCCCGACAAGGCAAGCGACGCAATCCCCAGCTACTGTTTTTACGACCCGGCCCGACTGACCGTCATCGCAGATCAAGCTGAGCCTTGCTCTCCCTCACCAGGTATGACCACCGCGCGATACCCCGATCGAGATTGGACACGATGCGATGGAATTGGACCGTCCCGACGACGGCTCGTCGCCAATTGACGGATGAAGCTAATTGCCGCACGCAGGCCATCTACAAGTCCCAGGATGTCGTCCAGGTCAACATCCCCGCCGAGTCGGGTGAGATGGGTGTCCTCGCCAACCACGTTCCCTCCATTGAGCAGCTGAAGCCTGGTCTGGTTGAGGTTATCGAGGAGTCCGGCGGTGCCAAGCAGTTCTTCCGTACGTCGACGCCCCCAGGAATATACGGTTGACGAGGGATAGTCGCTGATGGATTGCGTTACAGTTTCCGGTGGATTCGCTACCGTCCAGCCCAACTCGGTCCTGAGCATCAACGCCGTCGAGGGTTTCCCCCTTGAGGACTTCAGCGCCGATGCCGTCAGGGCTCAGATCGCCGAGGCCCAGAAGGTCGCCAGCGGAAGCGGAAGCGAGCAGGACATTGCCGAGGCCAAGATCGAGCTTGAGGTGCGTCCATCATGCCGATGTGTTGCCATTGAACCAATTGCTGACTATATGACAGGTTCTCGAGACCCTGGCCGCGCATGTGAAATAAATGTGTGTACAGCGTTTTGTGGTGACGGAGGCCCTTGTACATCAATATTCTACCCATCCCTAGCACGGAGCCGTGACAATTGATACCGGTCCTGGTTGTGCTACCTCCTCAATGCACTATTTATGTCTCCTTTTGTCTGTGTGAAACCTTCCTTCTCTAACATGAATCGCTGGGTGTCAATGGCCTGCCTGAAGTGGTTGGCAATGACTTGGTTGGTGCGATGCCGGAGCTTCTTCCCCATCTGGCGCACGAGCCTTCCATCTCTCCGACCTTGATTCAATCTCCTAAAACAATGACCTCAAAACTCCTCTTACATGATGCCACGCACGGCGACATTGGCGTGGCATTTACTTACATCTTACTATAGTCTTTAGGCCGCCGTCGTCTATCATTCCTTGGATCTGATGGCATCGTCATCTGCTGCCACCCCCAGCCGGCTTCTATCTTGGAGGAGTCGACTATCAACGCAAACACAGAAATCCGAATGGATTCCGCCTGGAATTGTCGGCGACCGCATCCGCCAGCTCAGAAAGATCGTTTCCCAGCAAGCCTCTGATGACAAAGCTTCGATCGCCGCTCAGCGAGAGCGTGAGAGCACGACGCTCGGGTAGGGACGCCGAGTAGACAGCGGCTTCGGGAAGCCAGCATCAAGAAACATCGTAATCGGAGACGAGTCACCGAGCCTACCCTTGGAGAAGACGCACTTTGATATGAAGCCAAAGAGGACGTCCCAGACACTAAGTGCTCCGGGTGACCCCAAAATTGGACACCGCACCTCGGAGCCGAATCTTGGAAGCATACGATCGAGTGTCTCTGCAGCTGAACTGAGAGCCGGCCGGAGTAGCCTTCAACGCAAGAAGTCGGTTAATGTAACACGCAGATCTTCCCGGCGTCATGTTACAGAAGAGCCCTGTCCACCTGAGCCATCAGCTCTAACCAAAGCCCTAACGTCTCCTCTTCCTTCGACATATGACTCGGCCACTGTGAGCTCCACAGAAAGACGGCGGGATGCAATGGATATCTTTGAGCAGTATGGAATCCCTCGGCCTGAAGGTTGGCTTTCGGAAGAGGACTCGGGCACCGCAGAACCACCCGAAGAGGCCAGGACCAAAACCTTCCAGGTTTGCCACTCTTGTGGTGCGCCTCTATCCTCGCAACGATACTGCCTACACTGTGGCCATGATTCTTGCTTAAAGTGCACGGGGAATGCTCTCGATGAAGGTAGCGAGAGGGAGCATGGCCATTCCCTGGAGCAGCATCAGGAACAGCATACCACAAAACACTGTTCTAAGGAACCAACACATGCCACTGCCGAGGCAGAACAGAGTCATGTTCATACGACACAAGTTACGGTCCGTACAACACGTCTCCGAGAGGCCTCCAGGTTTACATCGGGACAAGAGACTCCCAGAACGCCTCATTGGGTTGAAAGGACGTCTCGTCGAAGGTTCAGGACAACTCAAAATGCCCCCAAGCCAACTCTGAAAAAGACGATTGCCGCACCGACGGCGATCTCCAGCTCCGTGAAGAACAACCCCTTCTACATGGCAGACATGGAAGCGAAAGCCCACGCCACTAAGCCAACGACTACGCCGAGAACTGTCCAGGCAAAGCGGGCAGCAAGGCTGTCGGACTGCGTTCCGCATCGCCCAACGCAAAGTTCATCGAGCGATGATACCCCTGAAGAAAAGTGCTCTGACCCAGGGTGCCGAGCGACACACGCCGGTCACCATCCAGTTCGCCACAGCATCGAATGTGCAGCTCGTCGAAGCCTCAAGGGACAAATCACCGAGGGCGATGAACTAGAGGTGATTGACATGGATGAAGAGCAGGGGCCACTACGGCCAAAGAACTCTCCGCTTCACAGCGCCTTGGAGAAGAAGATTGACCAGCTGTATCATCATGCCGAGGATCTTCATCACTCGCAGCATATCATGGAACACCTAGCCGCTGGCACGAGGCAGCTTGAACGGTCCGCTGGTACTCAGCGAAGAAGGGCAGACAGGAAAGATGCGCTATCCCGAATGACGGATCATGGCCTGGATGTTCCAAGTCGTTCTCCTGGGGATCACCAACTGAGTCAAGACGAAGTGACATCAGTAGGAGAGGACACAGTTGAACATTCTCTGAGCACCGACGTCAAGGCTCCTGAAGCGGTCGAGGAGCACACGCTGGTAACTGACCCTGCCGTTGAACGAGACTTAAGTCCTAGGCCCCATTTGCTTCTCGATGATGTTCAAACCAAGGTTGCTCGTCTATTGAAGGCTCATTCCATCAGCCAGGATCGAGTCATTGAAGCAAAGAGTCGGCCTGTAGGACGACTACGCCGGTCCTTCCCCCTTGCTAAGACGACAACAAGCATGAAGCCGGTGTCGCAAGCCAAGCCCCTGCCACTTAGTCTCGGGGAGCAGGAGAGGGTCAGTAAGGTGTGTACATCGCGGGAACAGAAAGTGGCCTCTCCTGCAAAAGAACAGAGGCTTGTCACAGATACACATACGAGTGTACCTGCAGCCCATACCGCTCTTTCTTCAAAAAGAGGGCCACGGCAAATGCCTCCACACATGGAGGACCCTGAACAGGAGGCAGTGGAGGCGAACGACATCTCATCGTGGAGAAAGCAGCTACGAAAAGTGACCAAGTCCGAAGACGTCAACCGGGGTAGGCAGCTGACTCCTCCAGTTGTGAAGTGGAGGCGTAGCCTCAGCAGAATCCGTCGGACGCCAAATTCTGACGCGGAAAAGAAGGACAACTGTCTCTTCTGTTATCCAAGTCGGTCTCCATCGCCGAAACCAGGGGAGGGTGCAGGTCGACTAGCTGGTGAAGTCCAGTCAAGGGAAGCCCATGATGCTACACATGGCATTGCAGTTGAGTCATCCACTCCTCGGCTTAGAGTGATGGAAGTGGAACAGTCACTTGCTCGGAAAAGCGCCGAAGACTTGCTGGAGAAATCGCGTCACAGGACCCAGCAAGACGCTGTTGCAACTCAGGAGATGAAGAGCACGAAGCACTGCAAGACAACGAGTCATTCATCGTACGAGGAGACAGAGACGGTGACAGAGATTCACAACCCGAAGCCGGTCATCCCATATAACCACGTTTGCGCGTGGCGAACACGATACATGGACCTCAGCACCGAGGTTGACCAACTCAAGTCGGAGGCGGGTTTCCGGCATGTGGTCGACCAGGCAACTGAGCAGCAACGGGACCAAGGTGTTGATGTTGGTGTTGGCACATCTTTCTCGCACAAGTGTCCGGACATTGACATTGAGGGCCTCACGATTGTTATGCATATGAGAGGCAAGGATGACTTGGTGATCAACACCAAATTGAAGGATAGTGCGAGGCGTGGGTAGGGTAGGAAGGCTGGCTCTGAGAGTTGATTAGGTTAGAAGAGTATGGATTAACTAACAATGTTTCCTCGAGGCGGGTTGTCTAGGTTCAGCTATGATGGTGATGGCTTAGCTAATGCAGTACAGTTGTCATGATGCAACCATTCATCACAACGCTAGGTTCCCTTGAACAACCAACTCATGTCGACGCGAGACACAGCTCAACTAATTCAACTGAACCATGCAGGCAGGCAGTTTATTGAGTCAAGCCAAGTGTCCTCTGCCAATCCTCCATTCCTGCACTGCGGTCCAACGTCAGCGGCACCCGTTCAACAGAGAAGCACAAGAGAGAGAGAAAGGAAAAGTTGCCCATCCGCTCATCCCCAACCAACAGGGACAATTCCATTCCCCGGCCGTCGGGCCCTACTGCAGCTGCTCTCTTCCCCCCATGCTCGAGGGGGGGG
>SSHR01000450.1:0-29199 GCA_006518225.1 Fusarium neocosmosporiellum | reverse complement strand
AAAAAGTGCTAGAAACCATCTTTCCCCCAAGAAAAAAAAAAGATATTACACGCCCCCTCAGGCCATCTCGGCCATCGCCCGCAACTCCCTCCCCTTCTCCGCATGAGCCCCTCCCCGGGTCGCTCGCCCCTACAACCCCGCACCTCTCTCCATTTTCCATAAGGTAAGTTGTACGTACGCAAAACACCAAATTGCGGCCGCTCCCCAGGTTTGCAGAATAAACGGATTCTCCCTTCATACCTTATCTTGCGTGGAGCCCCCTATTCTTCCCCGTGTGGAGTTTTGCCCCTTCTCGGGTGCGTGCTCCGGTCGAAGTACTGTACTTGAGTGATTTTGGGGACGTTGGGTAAGATTGAGTGTGAGATGGACCCTTTGGCGAGGTTGCGACGTCGACTGCGCCTTACATGGCACGATACCAAGAGAACAGCGGTGCGCTTGTACGGACCAACGGTGCCGCCTCTGCCGGATTCCCCCGTCCCCTCATCGGTGTTTTGTCTGTTGTCTTGTGGCAATTGCTCGTGAGAAATGTTGGAGGCCTTTGGGGAGACACCAAGTGAGGTCATTTCTGTCGAGAGGGTTGTTCGTTCACTCTTCACCTCGACTCACCTCGCCTGTGCCCTTCACCTTGACCTCGACCTCGATCGGGAACGAAGAATCTGGATTGTACGTAAAACCATCTCTGGATCTCAGAAAAGTAACAAATCTCGCAGAACTGGTGATTGGGCCCCCACAGAAGCTGGGTCTCTGGCCAAACTGTTCGCATCGTATGGTGGATCAAAGTGTTGACAGCATCACAACTTCGAGACAGCACGCCAAATGCAATCGAAAACAAGCCAACTTTACGTCTACCTATCATGTGTCCTAGACTCCCTACCTTCGAGACTACTATCACCCCTCAAACCTATCTAAGCCCCGATCAGCATAGTCCTTGTCAGCATCACGAAAAGAGCTAACTACCCCAACAGCCTCACCAAGTTCATAAACCCGAAAAGCCCATCCCTCACTCTCCTCCTCTTCATCGCATTTTCATACGTAAATACCCTTGAAGTCCTCAAACTGTCCCCGCCCCACGTGACAAATCGTCACCTCACATGGCATCACTTATGACAAAGACCCTCCCGCAAAGGCAGTCCAATCTCCAGAAACTCCACCGACATCGGTCAGCCGTCACGCAAAGGGCGCGCTCGCGACCCACCCGACGACAAGTTTTCTCTGGATCCGTAGAGCACGTAGGGCGCGATGGGCGCAATTGACATGTTCCCCAGAAAATCACAAGTGTTTAAAATGCTTTCGTAGACGCTCGCTGGGCCTTCTTTTTGTTCTTTGAGTGTTCCTCGCCGTGTTCCTGGCCACCTTCTCCAACTTTTCTCCAACTTTTTGGCGCCAGCCCCTGCCTGCATCTGCGCCTCCCTTGACAATTACCCTTTTTGGCAACACCTTTGACACCAATTCAAACATCGACAACAGCCACCACAACATCAACCAACCGTCAAGATTCACGTCACACTCCAACTTCCTCGCTTTCAAGTACCATCATTTCTGAGCACACCGGCGCCTCGACAACGCTCATCGACATCACCATCAATCACATCACATCCCAGAACACAACAGCAAGATATTATAAAGCAATGTGCTTGTCAGATTATGTGCAGAAGTTCCTGCGAATGGTATCCAGCGATAAATGATGTACACAAGAGTCAAAAGATTGGAGGCCCGCCCCTATGCGAACGCTGCCATCGGCAAGTGCTGGTGCTACGCGGGTGAGGAGTAGTCTCCTTCTAGACGCATTCAACAATAGGGCCTCACGCCCCCATTCCCAAATCAATCAACCTATCCACAAGCTTACATGACCTTGTGGAGGGCACGACGCCAAGCAGGCCACGTCGCCATCTCGGCCCTGAACTTGTTGATCTCCTCCCAGTCATGCTCACGTCGGCCAGTGTCGAGGTCAATCTTGTCAACAGAGAGCCAACCCTCGCGCTTCCAGATATATCCGATCGCCCAGAAGAAGAGAACGACGGGGAAGGCAAGGTACGACATGAAGAAGCCTTCGACGGTACCCATACCGGACGAGCCAGGGGGAGCGACAATCGCAACGTAGAACTATATTTATCAGCATGGTTCTGCAAGACTTGCTCAAAGAGACTTACCTGAGCGATCAAGACGAGGACAATGAGGAAGAGGCCGAGCCACGAGCCATAGACGCCACCAACAGCCCGGAAGGGGATCTCATCCAGAGTGTGGCCCTGGAGAGCCCAAGCCTTGCGGAAACGGATGTGGGCCAGGCAGATAGAGCCCCAAGTGAAGAGAGTCGACAGACCAGAGAGAGCCAGGAGCCAATCAAAGATCTCTCCACCCTTGGGGTCCAGGTTGACAAAGGCGAGGAATCCCATGACGATGTGGAGGAGGACAGAGTAGGTGGGACGACCGCCGCGGTCAATATAGGCAAAGACCTTGGGAGCGTATCCCTGCTCAGCCATGGCTGTCAGGGTACGGGAGCCGCCATAGACAGCCGAGACACCAAGGGAAAGGACCGAGACGAGGATGATTGCGTTCATAAAGTGGTTGAGGCCTTTAAGACCCGCATACTCGGCGACCAGCACGAAAGGAGAGGCCTTGGCGTTGGCATAACCGCTAATGTTCAGTCGTTCGTCGTCGCTCTTCACGAGAAGGCCGACGAAGAAGAGACCGAGGATATAGAAGAGGGTGATTCGCCAGAAGACCTGCTTGATAGCACCGGGAAGAGCCTTGGTAGGGTTCTTGGACTCGGCAGCAGCAAGACCGACAAGCTCAGTACCGGCAAAGGAGAAAGCGGCAGTAACGAAGACGGAGCAGAAGCCCTTGAAGCCGTTCTTGAACGCACCAGGATCCTCGTGCCAGAGGCGATCACCC
This sequence comes from Fusarium neocosmosporiellum, assembly GCA_006518225.1. Lineage (NCBI taxonomy): Eukaryota > Fungi > Ascomycota > Sordariomycetes > Hypocreales > Nectriaceae > Fusarium > Fusarium neocosmosporiellum. Next base: position 26,307 of record SSHR01000450.1, on the reverse strand, counting down.
CAGAACACGTTGTAGCGGCCGTTATCGGGACCACCACCGCAGACAAGGACGAGGGAAATGATCATAAAGACGACGATAGCTCCCAGCTTGAGACAGGACGACCAGAACTCTTCCTCAGCGTATCCGATGGCACCGAAAATGTTGATGATAATAATCGCGACGAGGAAGATGGCGATGAATATACCCGATGATAGTTCATCATTCCAGTATTTTATGCAGACGGAGCAGACTGTCAGTTCGAGTGGTAAGACGACAGCCCATTGAGCGACATAGTTCCAGCCCATGGCGAAACCCCAGGAAGGATCGATAAAGCGAGACGAGTAGATGTAGAAGCCACCGGAGACGGGATACATGATAGCGAGTTCACCAAGAGCAAAGACTGTTGGAAAGGGCAATTAGCACTTGGCTCGCACAAGTGGAAATGGGGTACATACCGACGTTGAAGATCATGACACCAATGATGAGGAAGTCAATGGTGACAGAAGCAGGACCCTATGTCACACGTTAGCCATGGATCCAAAGAGGCAGTCAGACAAGTGTCGTCGACTTACACCGTTGAAAAGGGCCTTTCCAGAACCGACGAAGAAACCAGCACCGATGGAGCCACCGATGGCAATCATTTGCAGATGGCGAGGCTGCATACGACGATCGAGCTCGACAGCACCATCGAATCGGCGCTGCTTGAAGGACTCAAGAGTGAGACCATTTCGGGTCAGGTAGCTCTCCTGTTCGAAGGCGAAGCCAGCGCCGTTCTGGACATCGGCGTTGTGGTTGTCATAGTCAGTGACCTTGGCACCCTTCTCAGCGCCAACGTCACTTGGATTATCCACTGAAGGAGAACTGGAACCCATGTTGGGCTATCTCCCAATGGGCGTGTTGAAGTTGTTGCGGTTGTGTAAGTGCAGGCCTGGCTTCTACCTCGATGTGGTGAGGAGAAGACCTTGGAGGAGGAGGAGGAAGGAAAGACAAGAAGGGTCGAGCGACCTCTGGAGGGGAGAAGGAAGAGACGATGATGGACGAGAACAGCAGAAGAAGGAGGGGGATCGGCCTTCTTAAAGACGTCTCAAGTCTAGAGTGAGAGGTGAGAGAGGGCAAAGGATAACCGAATGGATGGGATGATGGAGACGGGAAGGGCATGGGTCGAAGCAACCTAGCTCCGGGGGCTAAAGTTGGGTCGAGGGGTCCAAGTCGAAGGAGCTCTCGAGGGACGTTGCAAAGGATCCATCCGACTCGATGGAACTCGCTCGTACGCAAATAGCGTTGCCCGGGGTCGACTGAGCTCCTAGCTTCCTGCTACCGACTAGTGTCAGGTCGGAGGCCTTGGTGTGTTTGTGAGGGTGGTGGGGAAGAGGCGACAACGAGAGACGAAGAAACGAGAGGAGCCTGAAGGCCAAGACTTTGGATACGGAGGAACATGGATGATTGGGGTAGGTCGAAGGCATGGAAGATGGCGAAGCGGAGAGTATCACCGACATGGGCAAGGACCGGGCAAGAGAAGGAAGCAAGACGCAGGCTCCGATTTGGCAGAGGCGATCATTGCTGTCGCGGCTACGCGCACCCCTTGTTTCTCGCCTGGATGAGATCCGCGACACAAGGAGATTTGAGCAGAGAGAATGGATGCATGGTGTGTGAGGGAAGATGTTGATGGGGGGTGCACGCCCATGTCAGCACTGTGCGAGCTCTATCTCTTGGCAGAAACTCGTTGTACAATGTCTGCATCGCCCCTTCCGTCTAGGCTCTTCTTCTCCTCTTGCTAGCAACAGCGAAAAACAGGCTTCACAGCGAGGAAGGAAGAAGCCACTCTCTCAAACATGACCAGGGCAAAACCAAAGCACAGGCCACACAGAAGATCTCCCAGACCAATTCTCAGAGTGGGGAATTGGGGAGTGGGTTCCAAGGCTGTCCCCACATTTCGTGAGGAAGGAGAGGTACAGGTACTTTCTCCAGGTACCTACCTCTCCCCCTGCCCTGCTTTGCCTTACCTTGGCCCCAAGCTGTTTACCTCGGGCAGGGCTCCCTTCTCTCTTCCCCGTGCTCTCACTCCATGCCCACACAGTCACACGCATCCATCCCATCCTCGGACTTTCTGCTACTCACCTTTGCCCGACAAGGGGCAAATCGTTGCGATTCAGCCCTTTCTGAATCATGGCTGCTTATGAGAAGCTGATCTTTGCCTGCAGGCAGCGCAGTCAATCACTAGCAAAAGCAACGTTTGCTGGGCTCGGGACTGCTGACCGGTCTGCAAAGCATCCTCCCCGTTGCCCCCCATCGGCACATGGACAATGTGGAACACAACCAACACACGACACTCTTGTGCTGCTCCTCAAATGTCTGGTGTGTCCGGGATGTTGGTCCAACTCGCCGGGTAGCAGCATTGCGGAGACGGAGAGTCAAGCCATGAACCCCCCTTGCTCATTCACTCGGCCAATGTTTTGGAGGATAATCTGCCGCCAAAACCATCAGTTCTCATGGGCAAAAGAAGCAGTTGATGGAGGCTTCGCCTCGGATCCTTCCCGTCTGTCGTCAAAGAGGGCCGTGACTCAATATCATACAAAACACCATGACACACAGATGATTGGGGTCATGCCAGTCAGCCTCTTGGCATCAGCTATGGAGGGTTTGCAGTTGAATGCCGACTTGGTCAACGGTTCAGCTTGCCCAAAACCAGGGCTGTTGTCTCTCCAGGCCAAGACACCAAGACTCGCTCGACTCCAAATGCCCAGCCTTACCCCAATATTCATCTCGTGGCATCAAAACCAACACCAAAACATGCCTCGTCATGCCAATTCACACTATTCACACTCTCAACCGTGTGTGTTTTGCCTATTCTCACCGCAGCGGCCCCCACCCGCGTCTCGAGAAAGGATCTCGCCAGCCGCCGTCAGCCATTCCTATCTCAGACGCTCTCCGCGTCTATCCACTACAGATAAGAGACTCGCAAGATCGCTCACATAGTCGCCTGCAGAGATCAAAGGCCAGGTCATTGTGGCTCCTGTTGATCCATCCCAGGGCAGGCTTTGCTTCCCATGTCATTCATCACCACCTGCAACGACAGCAGCCCCTACTCGGAGGCCCATGCTTGTTATCTCATTGCCCACCCCTCCACGTCCCCGGTCAATTCCCTTCTTGCTGCCCGTAAACTGCAATTTGTTAGCCTTCCGAACGGCCCGCGGGCACTTCTCTAACGAGCCGTTTGGGATGCATCATTCTGTACGGGGCTTCTTGAGGACCTTCCATTTTGGGAAGCCCGATTCTTTAGCTGTCAAATGGGGCTGATGATGGACTCTTGCTCGCCAGGCTCGCGACTCCGCAATAATTACAATGCACAGAGAAGAGGCATTGGCAGGTCATGCAGCAAAAATCCCCAAGGCCAAGTTCCGTCAAATCATTGCCCATCCGCTCTGTAACGTCCCTCGCAGCGGATGCGCCACTGATGCAAAGTCAATCCAGCTCGGCAGATTGGCGTCATAGCAAAGGTCACGTTTGGTGTAGCCATGAGCTGCGTGTTTCACCCATTCATAACGCGTCGGAAACACCGCCTCTCCTTCCGGACGCCTGGTTATACCCACCCGACATCGCTGTCACCAATGGCCTCTCTCGCAAAGAGCACAGTGAACTGGTGCCCTGCGCAGTCATGGCCATTGCCGGGCCTTGACGAATCGCCACAAGCCAACTCTCCTTCATCTGCCTCTACCGGTCCCAGTCGTGTGGTGCCACTCATCATACGCTTCCTCGGCTGTGGTGTCGGAGCTTCTCCAAGGCCAAGGGCCTCAGCAGCCGCGGGCCGCCCCTCCATGGCGCAGCTGTGTGCAGTGAGAGGTGACGGATTGTCAGCGCCTCCTACTCCATCCCGCAGGGAAGACAGGGGGAAACAACCGACTAGAATGCGACATTTTTCTTCTAGAAGCCGCACCGCGCGACTTGTGAGAGGGACTGCTAGCTCTCCTAGGCACTAGCGTGTGCGATGGCAACGAGCCGAGAGACACTTGCAGGCATCGCAGCGCACCGATCGAACGAGCGAGCAGCTGGAGGAACGCCTCAGATCTTGAATTATTGAGCCAGGGACGCTCGAGGCCCCCCGGTTCGCAGGCAGGCTAGTTGGCTTCCCAGCTTGCGTGGTGCGACGGCAGAGCACCCACAGGCACTATCATTGCATTGCGGTTCAGCGGCGCGGCTAACGAGCCCGCCTCCAGGCAGTTTCTGCTGGAGGAAGAGGCTGCGATAGCACCAAGTTCTACAGCACCAAGACGGGAGTTGACCCTGGCCCACCAAGCGTGACAGCCTTCAGCGGCTGCGGCAATCACTCTGCCGGGAGTCAGCTGCAGTTGGATTCGGTCACGGCGCACGTTTAATACTCCAGATATTGAGATCTTCACTCCGCAAACGTTGAATCTAAGGTTACGGGGCGATACGTAACAGTATGCTCTCAATCGCCATTACCCCGTGGGCAAGACGTGGTCAATCTGGGGACGGCTCCAGTGCTCGAGCCGGACATCTGGAGATGCTGACGAGCAGTAACTGTTCTTTGAGGAAGTTCCCCAGACGTTTGTACGTAATGCAATGCTTTGTGTGAGGGTCCTTTTTTCGGTGGCTCCAGCGGTTGAGGGCCCCGAGGCCTTGCATCACCATTCGGGCCTCCTCGCAGGGTTTAAGCATGATGGGGATTCAAGTGGGCTCGGACATGACCGGCCGTGCCGCCCTTGCTTGCGGAGCCAGTAATATCTGAACAAGGTCAGGCGCCCCTGACCTTGCGACGAGATCTCCGTCACTCTGGTGGCTGTGCACTGTGTACTTGGGAATGATCTGCTCACACAGGCGACTCTTGAACACTCAGGACGATGGGCACGACATGACCCCTCAGAGCTGAGGCTCCTTTACGGACAACCACGGGCTTTCACGGGGAACAGACAGCACAGTTCATGGTCGCCTCACCTGGTCAAGCAACGTCAGCCTCTAGCACTTGACAGGCACCCCCAACTGTCAATCTTGCTCAACGAGCTGCCCAATTAGTCCAACCTAACGACTCGTGGTTCTAGCGGAACCGATGCAAAAGAAGGTTATTGCAATGACCTGCGGCGCTAGTCATGAAGCGGCGGGCTTGCTGCGGCACGCCAATGAGAACGAAATCCCACTTCAGACACTCTCGGAGGTTTTCGTACTACGTACAACAGCTAAAGGAAACCATACCAGGGCGGGTTTGGAGTTTGACGCGACTGGGAAAAGTCGACAGATGGAGGTTGACGACACGGCAAAGACCAGCAGTTTGTCCATCCAGATCCGGCCCAATAGGCATCTATTCCCAAAGTTTTCTTGAACTCGTAGTTGGGGTACGCGTCCAGCATCGCAAGCACTCGGTGAGCATGTGCTCCGGAACCCAGCTGGGGCCGAGCTATCCCACAGAGTCGGGTTGCCTGCCTGTGAGCGAGTCTTGGCTCAGGCTATCTCGCCCCCGTATTGCCTGCATCCATCGCGACAGGCGGCTCCCGACCCGTTCTGCCAAGGCATGATCTGGATGCGAACTGCTATACCGGTGCTCCCAACGGTGGTGGCCTCGGACGGGGCGGATTGGAATCAGTGCTCTGCTCTGGTGTCTGTCTCGTCCGTCGTCGACGCCGCCGGCCAATCTCCAGCTTGATGGACCACGGACCCAACGTTGCCGAGCTAGATTCTGCATCACATGAGTCCCATCGTTCCAGAATCTCACTTCCTCGTGTGACAAGGGCAGGGCTGACTCTGTGCCCCGGGCTGGGTTTCACTTGCGAGGCGCATTGGCCAGAAATTGTGGTTCAGCGATGTCAATTCTCAAAGTCAGAGTCCCACTTGACTTGACTCTACGCGATAATGTCCGGGATAGACTTGGAGATAGAGTAGTGACACTGCGAGTGACAGGTCGCCTACGGAGACTACCTAGGGAGGGAAGTTGAAGATCCGGCTGGCAACTTTGAGGTAGGTTGTCGCTGTGAGGGTGTTGGCATGCTGACGGCAGAGACGGCCACGCACAGCGACACTGGTCAGGCTTGGCACTGCACGCGCTTATCCTGCGTACGTGGGTTCTGATCCGAAGCTCGAAACAGGAAGGAGAATATCGTTGGGAGTTCTGAGTACAGATCCGCAAGAGGTAAAGTTGAGGGTTGTGAAGCTGTTGCAAATATCACAACTCGGTTAAATACTGGCAGCATGGATTGTAGTTGCGGCTATGCAGCCTCATCACAAATTGTTACCATCAAATGCATGTCCGGCACGCCGAGATTCTATATTCCTTCGAGAAAACACTGAAGCAAGATGGAAAAGGTCACCAAGGTCTTGGCGCCGAGTCTTGATATGACTGTGTAGGGTAGCATCGCCAACGACATTGGACCAAAGGTGCCAAAGACGGGTCCTTCCAAGACGGGTCATACCCTGCGCTCGTGGACGATCAATTGCTCCGTGTCTTGGCCTGATTTGGCGGCGGCATACGGAGATTGATTTGACATGCACCCATTGCTTCTATAGAGGTTCGTTTGTACATGATCCCTCTGAGGCAGCTCACGTAGCATCGTTGCGTGACGTCGTTTATTTATCTTATCGCCCCTATCTCTCCCCCATGCAACAAACATGGCTGTCAATGCATCCCACGGGTGTGGGAAAATTGGGTCAAGATCTCCCCCGGACTGAGGTGAGTAAAACTTTATGCAAATTACTCTATTTTCTTTCTTAATCTTGCAATCACTCTTGACTGGCTATCTCTTGCAAGGGGGGGAGGGTTCCACCCGCAAGCCGACCTTATCTCACGCTCTGTCGGCCCGTTTACTACTGTACCGGGGGTGTTTTCTTTTGAAGCTTAAAAATGGGACAGAGAATGCTCCACCTCGGCGTGGGTAATCCCCCATTTACGGATGGGATTTGCGTCTCGTTGCGGGCGTTTGGTTGCTGCCATTCGGAAACTTCGGGGGTGGCTGTTGGTCTCTCTCTCTCTCTTTTTTTGGTGTTTGTTTCAAAGTGACTGTATCCCCTTTGAGTTTTTTTTTTTTTTTTTGCTCTATTTGCGGCGAGGACGAGTTGTGAGGTGATTTCTTCGGACTCGCCGGATAAGGAACTCGTGAGTAACGATACACGACGATAACTGAGGATTACGACTCATCGAGCCTCACCGATTGATTAAATTGATGCCCGAGGAAGAGGATGCGATATTCGAGTTTCTTGCATCTACGAATGTTCTCGCGAGAAGCACAATAAATCAACAGACTGTCAACGCGACGAGTTGTGGTGATCACGACACTTGGTCATATCTCAACAACCATGTCTACTCGTGTAGGAAAGGTAGTTCTACAGGTCGAGGGAATGCTCCTTTACTTTGCAAGTCGATCAACGGTTGCTATGATTAGTTGCTATTGAGAGTTGCTGATCCCCTGCCCTATCAACCCGGCGCATCCAGAAACTAGCCGTGACAGCCTAGTCATCCCCTCTGATAAACGACAGTGCCTTCATGATGGTCGATTTTCTAATGCTTTCGACTCCTTTTGAGAAGTCCTGTATGACATGGATGCGCAATACCGCATCCCGTACTCGGCTGGCTATGAGTGTGCCAGAAGGGTGGCCTCGTCCATTCCCACGTTCCTCCCCCGAGGTCCAGACAACTCATCTTGGCCCTAAATTCGACGGTCAAGTTTCCTGTTTGCCTCTTGAACTCATCAGGAACATTTCCGCGAGAACTGAAGTGTTAAATCGGTGAACCGGCACACGCTCATTGCTCACCACGGTCTCTTGTTCGGTGGCCAGATATCAACTTCACCTTCCACGAGGCATAGCCCACGAGGGTCATCCAAGAGAACTAAAATCCGGATCCCGTACGCTCCCTTTCTTTTCCATGTCCGCAAGAGATGGCGGAACAAGTACTCTCGACCCTATCCTTTGATCTTGCCTCGCAGTACAAAGCGAAGCTTGCACCTCGGTTGCGCAGCTCGGTTCGAACAACAACAACAAAGGTAGAGCCAAACCAGCAGCCATGTTTTTTTTTTTTTTTTTTTTTTTTTTTTTTTTTTTTTTTTTTTTTCACTTTGAGAAGTTTTTATATCAGGAAGCTGCACAACGTCTAATTCAAGCTGAGAGGGGGGGCTGGGCTATTGTCAAAAAGTCAACATTACAACCTCATGGCGAGTTATGTGAAACATTGGTCGAGAGCGAGTTTTATGTGCGCTTGAAAGCAAATTACCCGACTGTAACGCGCATCTGATGCTGTTGTTATCGGCTTCAGAGTGTAAGCTGAGTGGTGGCCAGTCGGCACCTGCCCTGCACCTGCCTGGTCGAGCCCTTAGTACTGTCTGGTTTATCTGGTAAATATGCGATAAGAGATAGATAGGCACGGATGAAAGCAGTAGAGAGAAAAAATCATCATTCCATCTAGGCATCAAAGCCGCTCTATAACTATGGCCCCGGGCGTTACGGATTGTGAACTCTTTGGCGAAGACATACCGTAATAGATATGGAAGTTGCTAAAGAGAGAAAAAGAGTACTAGGGGGACCTTGGCTATGACTGCCGTTGGATACGCGTTTGATAACTATGCATGTCTCCTATGTCCGCCACTATTGACAGAGAATGCCTCCCTCGGTAGTCTGAATGTCTTCTGTCGAGTGGTTCTCACCATGTACTGGATTCAGAGGAACGAGCTTACTTTGGGGTCACGCTCTTAGAGAATGTAGAACTCTACATTAGTGTTTTAGTCATCTCGGATAGTGTTCTATGCTTCTGTGCCAAACACTCTCTTCGACTGTGTGAAAGGTGATGGGGCCATCTCCAATCCTGGATCTCTCGCTGGCACCTGAATTCTATCCATCGCTCCTTTTACTTTATGCATCCGTGTCTAATGAGTTTTCGTCTCTTTGGGAGCTGTCCATAGTAACCAAAATCCCCGTTTTCAACACAATACTAGTGTAGTAATACCGCATGGCACTGGGCCCTGTCCACCACTCACACAATCCACTCGAGGCTCCTGGAGTTTGTATTTCCACTTGGAGGACAGTTTTATCGAATTCAGTCGTACTGAACGAGGCATTGCTGACCAGAGAACGTCGTTGTTGATAATACTTATCACTCAAAAAGAGTATCAGCCACAATATCGAAGAACATATATTTGACATAGCAGCAGCATTGAAACCCAATGCCTTTAACCACCATAAACCAGAGAAAATGAGTCAGACTAGAACACTGACCGACCGGCACACCACTTCAAAAAGGTCGAGGTGCGAGTATTAGAGCTAGGGAACCACGGAATCTCTTGGGCTTGAAGCTGCTAGTTGGAATGAAATTTAATATAGTGACCGTAATATCCGGAGGTGTGGATGGCTCTTTAGTAATAAATTCGATATCACCTCTATCTTTAAAGCGGTGTTCTTTGCTTTCATGTGTGATAGTCTTGTCTCTGATGGGAGAACCCTGAGGATTGACAAGACGATCTTATAGAGATGAATCTTAGTGGCTATGCGAAGCATACTGTCAAAAACTACGCCATAGCAGTGCTTGATTTTGGGATCAGAGAAAAGTGATGTTGATACAGGAGGGGTTACAGGGCCGATTATTGAACAAATACGGCTACACGACGGATGCATACCTTGGTTGCATCCAACTTGCCGGGGTGAGTAGGACTGCAGAACCAAGAGCGACAACCTCATAATAATATCATGGAGAGCTGGGGTGAGGGATGACGGGTATTCTGTCGAAAGCTGTATTTCTTGCTGCTGCACTGCTCTCGTTTTATGGTAGGTGAAGTCTCTCGGCTCACCAACGTGACTCGAGGGGATTTCGAACGAGGTTCCTGTTCATCCTTCAAGGTCATCTTGCTGAAAAGAGCGCATGACCAGCCACTCGCAACGACCAACAGCGCTGAGCTTGGACAGTTTGTTTCAATAAGCATGGTCTAGGGCTGTAGGCAGCTACTGTCGATCAAAACATTCCATCGGATTCCGGTCCGTCGGATTTACTTATTCGGCCGTCGAGGGATGATCCCTGGCATCACAGCATGGACTTTGCATAGCACAAAGCTCTCTTTCTTTGTCTCGATGGCTATGCCTGAACCAACGTTCCTAGGCTTGAAAAGGGGCCCCCTTTACCTCGCGAGATGCATACGCGTGAATGATGTGATTGCCTGCTAAATTTATCCCGTCCTTGATCTCATCCTATCCCCTGCGATGCCCTTGCCGCTGAACACGCCCTGAAACCCGCCGTTAGCGCCATGGGGAGAGACTTGGCCCGTTGATGGGGCCAGCTGGGTGGAGTCTTGATGTGTCCTTGCGTCGCAAACAAGCTGACTGCATATAACCCTTGCTTGAAGCTGGCGGCTCGACGAAAGACGTCATGATGGGTAGGCCGGGATGTCTTGTTGAAAAAGGGGTTGAAGGGCATGAAGAAGGTGCTTACAGAGGTTAGTTATCCAGAATGAGGAATAAGAACCATAACATTTCATTTACAATACACGTAAGCAGTCAACCTTAACTACATAGACTCTGAAGATCTACGGAATGACGAACACATCAATAGTTTGGAAATCTCGCAATATCTGAAGACCCTCCGCACTTTCACAGATGCTGGTGGAGGCTATGCAGAATACATCTTTGGCATTGGCTCCGGAACGATGTGATGTACAGGGGTCGAGGAAAGACGGGATCGTGTGTAGGGAGGCGATTGGTTGTGGTTGACGCCTCAAACGCAGCCATTCATGGCGCCAATTTCCACACGGCTTCGATTTCTGTCGCGACACTCAGCCTAGTGAACCTGTCAGACTGAAATATCTGAATTATATGACTTTATTTCAACAACTAGAGAACACAAAAAGTCACCGCATGGAGATATGAGTTCTCAACGTTGAAATCAATTCTATCTCAAATCAGGCTGTGCCAGCATCCATCCTCAGCTGCCAAGCGACTAGAGTGTTACCTGTACGTCTCTGCCTTAGCTTGCTCGCAAAAAACCAGGATCTACATTTAGACAATTTGCGTAGGGCAGGCAGGGCTGAGAAATGGGTACGACTGGTAGGGGTCCCCATGCATGTTGGCGCTAACAGTGATCCTTCATTCTCCATTGTGCGCAGGAGGAGGCTCGCAATGATGGGATGAGAGACAGTAGGACATGCAGGATTTGGGGCTGGGGAGCTTGATGGAAGACGGGCATTAAAGAAGCCGCCTACTGCTCGTTGAGTTGTTTGTTTCGTAACTCTTCAGAACCACCGACCACCGTCCTTCGTTCCAAAAGAGTATCTGAACCGTTTGTTCAGAGCCTTTCTATTCAAGATGGTTCGTCCGTCTCTTGCAACCTTGGCCCTTCTGGCCCCGACATGTCTCGGCGCTGCCCTCCCCGTCGAGTTCCGTCGCGATGAGCAGTCTGCTCCCGACCAATCCTTCACCAACCCTGGCCAAGAACAACCTGCTGCCCCCGATCAGTCGTTCAGTCACCCTGGCGCTGCTCCCGTGCCTGTTCCTGGCACCACCTTTGCAGGCGAAACCGTCAAATTCATTGAAGGGAGAGATTCTACTCCCGAGTAGGGAGGAGCTGCTCCTGAAAACAAGGAAGAGGAACAAGCTTCTACTGCCGAACAAGGAGGTGCTTCTGCTGGCCAGGAAGATGGTGGAGCTTCTACCGCTAACACGGCCAAGGAGGGTGAAGCTTCTGCCGGTCAGGATGGCAACACACCCGCTGGCGTGGCCAAGGAGGGAGAGGCTTCTACTCCTCAACAGGAAGGGGGAGCGTCCACCGGTCAAGACGGAGGAGCTTCGACTGCTGAACAAGGCGGAGCTTCCACTGGCCAGGAAGGAGATGGAGCTACTACTGCTGGCACAACCAAGGAGGGAGAAGCATCCGCCGGTCAAGATGGTAACTCGCCCGCCGGAGTCACCAAGGAAGGGGAGGGCTCAACTAGCCCACAGGCCGAACAGGCCGGAGGAGCCGCTGCTGGCAATGACCCAGCTGGTGTTACGAAGGAGGGAGGAGAAGCTACTACCGCTCAACAAGAAGGAGGCGCTTCTGCTGGTCATGATGGTAACTCACCTGCTGGTGTGACCAAAGAAGGGGAGGGTTCAACTGCCCCCCAAGCAGAACAGGCTGCGGGAGCTGCTGCTGGTAATGATCCTGCTGGTGTGACAAAGGAAGGCGAGGCTGCGGCTGGTCAACAAGCTGAACAAGCCGCTGGAGCCGCTGCTGGCAACAGTCCCGCCGGCGTGACAAAGGAGGGAGATGCTTCTGTCTCTATCGGCCAGAAAGTTGCTGAAGCTGCTGGCAAGGCGGCGGCGGGTGCCCAAGCGGCTGCTGCAGCTTGAGTTGGTTAAATTTGGTTGATAATCGACGCAAGTGTCGAAGCCTTGGGTTAGGGGACCGGATGTTCGAGTAGTTGATGGATGATAATTGTTTGTAGATAGCCTTGTATCCTTTGAGCATTCGTGATCTAGCAGAGCGTCAGCTTGATGCTTCTATTATTGATATATTTGTTGGTAATGTCACACCTGACGCAAGTTAGACCGGTGTAACGTACGTGATGGGATATCTTTATTCAACTCTGATATTTGCGAGAGATCGAGGGGTTCAGCCCTGTTTCTGACCCGTCGTGGGTGGAAGTACTGGAGATGGATGCTTGGTAGTTTGATCAAGGTTATCGTCTGGGATGCCTCTTGTACATAGCCGTTAACGCTCATGATAGAAACTGATCCGGCCCCTATCTCAATGCAACCAAACACAACCCATGTGATGAAAAGTTGATAAGACGGGCTGGCTTCAGCAGTAGGGGCCATGACGTGACGATAGCGCGGAGAGTTCGGAGTAAAGGATAACATGACCAAGGGGGGCCAATCACTAGAGCAAATCAGTCCACAGTGAAGAGTCCAGGCCTTGACCGAAAAGCTGCATTGACCACTTTTCAACAGACAGAGGAAGGCCATCGCGACTTGGATAGGAAGGTTATCGCGTCGTATCTGAATACAGATAAGGCCCGTCTGACAGGGAGGGATAACATGCCCTTCTCTCGGTTACGCTAACCTTAGGACTGTTCGTTCCCTTGCTGTTTTGTCTGACTCGTTAGCGTACTGCTAGAATCAGCCTCGTTCAGTGGTGAGATTGAGCATCGGGAGCACATCCGACTATCATATAAAATGACAACAGAAGAGTTCAACTTGATAAGATGCTTGCATTCTTTAATTCTATCAATATACTGCAAATAGAAGCTCGAAAATCCATTCGCATGACACTCGTCCAGAGCCTTTTGATACGCCGGCAGTCCTCCCATGTAATTCAACGCCTCTCGTGTCTTTCCCGGCACGTTCCCGCCCATGTACCACGTCGACGGGATTCTTAAGCCCGACTAGCTTCACATTGTCTTGGTTGAAGACCTCATAGAATCTTTGTTCGAGGGAGGGGCGTTTTGTGCCAAAAGGAAACGGAGGCTTCATGGGAGCCAAGTGCTCAAGAAGCTCAGGGTCCTTTTTCAAGATCCTCTCTCGGACCTTGTACCGCCAAAACTCATAGATCGCCTGGCTCGACTCCAAGTCCGTCATGAGATCCACATAGCTGCCGAGTGTAACTGCAAAGCCTCCCTGCTGCCACAGCTCCTCATAGAGAGCGACACGCTGCTCAGGGGTGTCATCCATGGCTCTCCGCTGGACCTTGTCAAAGAGGAAGCCTCCGTAGGTCGTCTTCATCTGCTTGTACATCCCGGGGTAGGCGGTCTTGTCCTGGTTCGCCCAGGGCTTCTGCCGCATGGGTAGCGCGCAGTTCGGCGATCTTTGAAATACAACCAGCTCCTTGACCTTGTGGCCGAGCTCCTGGATGACCTGGACACCCGTGGCCCCTGTGCCAATCACGCCAACACGCTTGCCCTTGAAATCTACTGGCTCTTCAGGCCATTTGGCCGTGTGACATGCGAAGCCCTGGAAGTTCTCGAGGCCTTTCAAGCGAGGTGTGAAGATCTTGGAGGCGAAGCCCATGGCAGGGAGGAAGAAGCGGGCAGATAGGGAGAGGCCAGTGTTTGCCCTGACGGTCCACTCATCCTTCTCAGGATCAAAGGATGCGTCAGTGACCTTGACGCCAAAGGTGATGTCCCTGCTGAGGTCCCACTTGTGATCCACAAACTCAAAGTACCGCTTGATCTCTGGCTGGCTGGGGTACTCCTCGGACCACTCCCAGTTGGCCCAGATATCCGGGTCCGAGAACTCGTACAGGGGCACGGGGGTGTCGGAGCGGGCGCCGGGGTACCGGTTGTGTCACCACACGCCGCCGATGCCGAGGCCCTCTTCCAGGACCCGGACCCTGAACCCCTGCTTGCGCAGGTTCTTGAGGAGGTAGCAGCCGCCAAAGCCTGCGCCGATGATGATGGCGTCTAGGGTGTTGTTTTCCACGTAGGAGGGCATTGTGATGGGTTGTGAAGTGAGAACTGAACTAGAAAGACGAGGTGATGAACTCGAAATGCTTGCTGTGGTACTCACATCTACAGCACCGACTCACAGTGACTTAAGTAACAGCCTTCACATACTTACCGGCTGTTGTATCCGAGTGCTTCTCCAACTCCTCAAAGCCTCCCACGGTCCGCATGATGCCTCCAAGAGCAGCCGTGATACTCCGACATGTGTCTCCCCCACGGCTCAATCCCAATCACCACGACCCCTGCGGGGACTCCTTCCTGATCGACCCTCCCGGCTGCGTCTAGGCTGGTCTAGATTAGCACGGCCTATTCTGCCGGTTTATCAAGGTCGGCAGAATGGACCGGTGATATCAAGATGCGGGCGAGTTCGGTCAATTTATTGCCGTTTTCTTTAACAGGAAATTCATAGAGTATCTGCCCCGCTATTTGCCTCTACAAGTTACTGTGATGCAAACGAGGACTAGCCTGCTGCATTATCTCCCCACCTTATCTCCTCGGTGTGATTCCGTCTCGATAACACCGTTAACTTCAACGTCAGCTTGACCGTTATCTTGAACTCTACCTCAGACAACAAAGCCGCGTGGCATCCGATAAGCCTTGATTTAAATCTCAAAAGCCTGACAATCGCGTCAAGCAACAGCACAACACGCCATGTTCCCTCGTATCGACTCGGACGTTGCATCTCCGGATTCTCTTCCGTAGCGTCAAACTCAGCCCCCCATCACATGCGAAGCCTTTGCTCTGTGATTCGCAGTCTCCGATAACCTAGCATGAGTCTCGAACCGCGTGGTGCCAAGAGCTAGACCCGAACTAGCCTGGCAGAAACCTGGGGTAAAGAATCCGGGGTACGTCCGGGGTTGGGCAGACAGAAAAGAAAAGCCGGCGCCAATAGCTAATCTCTGCGTCATGAGTCGTGATTCCTTTTCTTCGCCCTCGAGCAGAGCTAATCTCTCCAAGGAAACTCCTGCCAGATTGACAAACAGGGATAGCCCTGGAAGCTTGTACAAACGCGGAGACCTGCCCGTAGAGTCCAATCACGACACCATCATTTCCCCGGATTTTCCAGCTTCTCGGTTCGCCTCCTTGATTAGCCTTGCCACTCTGGCCTTGGCCCGTGCTTGAATCAGAGATAGGGAAAGAGATATAAAGGCCCAGGATGCTCGAAAGATCGTCGGTGGATCATCCTCTCCATCTCTCTCTCTCTCACTCTTGATCACTTCCCTGCAACTCGTTCACAATGGGACTCCACGACGTAGACGTCTCGTCCGGTTCTCCGGAGAAGCTTAGGACTTCCAAAGATGATGGGACTCTCCATCCTGCCGGCAGTATCGCCGAAGCTGAGATGGAGAATCAGCACGGCCAGTTCCACCGTTCCTTTTCGCCTCGCCAAGTCCATGTAGGAAACATCCAGGTCTTGTTCTCAGCTCAAACACTAACAAACTCATCAAGGTCATCGCCCTTGGCTCCAACATTGGCTCTGGAGTCTTCATCGCCACCGGCAAAGCCCTGGCAACTGGCGGCCCTGGAAACATGGTCATCGCCTACGCCATGGTCTGCAGCTGTGTCTGGGCTGTCCTTCAGTCGCTGTCTGAAATGACTATTGCTTTCCCCGTCTCGGGTAACTATATCGATTATGCCGATCGCTGGGTTGACCCGGCCTTGGCCTTCGGAGCTGGTTTCGCTGAGTGGCTTGGTACGTTATCGGAGCCCTTTGACTATCCAAAATTATTCTAACAACGAGATAGGATGGACTGCTATTGTCTCTGCCGAAGCTGGTTTCTTCAACATCTTGGTCCAATACTGGGCTGAAGGATCTTTCCCTCTAGCAGCGACAAGTAAACCGCCCATATCCTCTTTACTCAGAACTCTACTAACCCCTTTCGAGTCAGCATCTTCCTCGTCGCCTGCCTCGTCATCTTCCTCCTCCCGAACAAGGTCTTTGCTTGGTTCGAATACGTTACATCTCTCATCAAGATCTTTCTCTTCCTCATCATCATCACCCTTTCTCTGGCCCTGGTCTGTGGCGCTGGACCCAAGGGAACCGTTCACCACGGCGAGACATGGACTGACCTACCGGCATTTCTAAACGGATTTTCCGTAAGTTCTTTCGCTCGAGAAAACTTGTCACAGAAACTGATAATTCTAGGGATTCGCAAACTGCGCTCTCCTCGCTACCTGGGCCGTCGGTGACCAGGTCTTCATCGGAATCATGGGAGGTGAAGCCGAAAGCCCTCGCTTCTCCATGGCCCACGCCACTAAGCTCGTCCCCTTCCGAGTTAACTTTATCTACATGCTCAGCGTCGTCTTCATCACCATCCTGGTCCCCTCCAACGACGAGCGACTCCTAGGCGGCAGCGGTGTTGCGGCTTCTCCCTTCGTCGTTGCTGTGCAGGACTCTGGTATTCCCTTCATTTCTTCGCTTCTCAACGCTGGAATGATGTGTGGTGTCCTTGCTATTGCTGCTGAATCTGTTTATATTGCCTCGCGAGTTCTGAGGTCCATGGCTCATCAGGGGCTGGTCTCGCCGCGTCTTGCTCATGTGGATGACAAGGGCCGGCCCAGACTTGCTCTGCTCATCACCTGCCTCATCGCAGTCATTCTGGGCTATATTCAACTCTCCGGCAAGTCACATGCTTTGATCTAACCTTCTACTCACTGACACGGTTATAGCTGGTGGCCTCAAGGTCCTGAACTGGCTCATCTCCATCACCAGCGCCTCCTTCTTCACCAACTGGATCATCATCGCCTTTACCAACTGGCGCTTTCACTGCGCTCTCAAGGCCCAGAACGACAAGCTCTTCTCTGAGACGTACGCTTGGAGATCGAGCGCCTGGCCCCTCGGACCAGGCTGGTTGATGCTGATTTCCCTCCTCCTGCTGGTCTGCTGTATCTATTCGGGTATCGAACCAGTTGTAAGTCACCCTCCAAGCTTGCCTCGAAAAACGGCGGGCCACCAAACAACACGAAATCTTACAGCTAACGACCAATAATAGGGCGGCGCTGGATTCACTGCCGAAAATTTCTTCCAGTACATGATCGGAGTCCTGGTCATCTTTGGCTTCACTCTCGGATACAAGATCATCTACCGAACCCCCTGGAGAGACCCTGCCACGGCTGATTGCCAGACTGGTCGACGACCCCTGAGCGCCGAGGAGATTAACCAGCTGGACGAGTACTACAAGATGCCCAAGTGGAGGCGTTTTCTCACCTATGTTCAGCTGTGGTAATCACTGAGCATGGCAGAACAACCCGCATGATAGGCGGTTTCCAGTCGTCTGGGAGCATTATATACCCTCTTGCTAATACTAAGAGTTTCTCTGTTGAGAAGTATTCGAGTCTTTGTGATGTGATTGCATATGATGTGATGATTGTGATACGCCTCTATAACAAGGGACTCTCTGACGCGCCAGCTGTCCCTCCACCCCTGAGTGACTGACCTTTCTCCATTGGCACCTTCTCAACTACTAGCTCATGGAACTTGTGAGCTTACCACTTTGACTAGAGGCATGTGAATATCCGGGGTATGTAACTAGTTTCTCGGGTATCGATCTTTGGCGTGTAGTTGCCAAGTGGGTGTGGCTCACCTAATGTAATCTCGGAATAGCCTCCCGAGGCCAAGCGTCTATATGCCAAATATTCCCCATGGGGAAACGCTCCCCATAACCCCGCATTATTGTTGCTCTGTTTTACCATTTATGGTAGTGAAGGGTTAATAATGGCTCGTCGGAGCTGAAGGCATCTGCTATCTACTCTGTTAAGCCACTTCACATAACTTCTAAGTCAAGGCTTCAGGGCTCAGCTTTATACTCACTATAACCCATTACATGATTTCAATGAGTTCGACGGATTGATTGGAAAGAGCCGCTAGTTACAAACGTAAAAATGAGTGGGACAATTATGTGCAAGTTGAACTGGGGCGCTGGGCTCCAGGATATCAAAGTAACCAACTTGTTCGTTACAATATTTTTGCCCAATTTTTCTGTATCATGTTACCTTTGATATCTTTTTAGTGATCCTAACTAAAATATAAAGAACCATTTCTTAAGATCCAGGGCTCCCATTGCCAGCCAAGGTCTCATCCGGCCACGGCCACGTCAGACTATCGATATCCAAGGAATCCGCCACGTTCATGAGCTGTTCCGCACTGAGCTCATAATTCAAACCCAACCCTAGATCCTCGGCCGTTTCGAGATTGAATGGATCTGAGTATTCAGCGACATTAACTGCCGAGGGGTCCATGTCATCGACATGGCCCTGTCGTGGCGTATTGCGGCCGTTGGTTGAGGGGATTGGCCTCGATTCGTGATCCTTTACGAGAAATTTGCTCAGCAGACCCTCTAGCTGCTTGAGCTCTGATGCCAGCATCTCTGCCACGAGGTTTCCGCGGCGGCCCATCTCATCAAAGATGGCATAGGCGCGTTGTGACCAGGGGGTGTGATCCTGGAGGAGGGATGAATCAATCGCAGCGGCCATTAACAGGGCGATGGTTGCTGTAAAAGTTGCATCTAGATCGAAGCGCAGAAAAGTTTCTGAGATTGACTGTCAGCTTGGCCTCCAAAGCTTCAAGTTATGAACAAACCTAGTAGCCCCTGATCCGAGAGGCTTGCAAGTATCCTTAGAATCTGCTGGGCAGATTCGGTGCACATCTGCACTAAGCCCTTGACACTCTCCGACTGAAGCCAGTGCATCAAAGCTACTTCCAGATGCCCAAGTCTCGACAGAAGAAATGTATAGAGAAGAGGCCTCGTGGTTAGAATAATACACTGGGGATTGTTAGACAACCGACAGTGAGGATCATTTGAATCACACGTACTTGATGTTGAAGCAGGTGTAGATGTGCCGATGTACGAGAAACTCCAGCCACCCCCTCGTTTGCGTGGATTTCAAAAGATCTATTCAGCTGCTCCGTAACTGTGGCAATGCTTCTAAGAACAGATTGCGTTGCACCTAGATAGCGACTGTCAAGTTTCCCCTCAAGCCCATAGACAGCTGCCCTTTGTCAGTAAACCCGTTATCGTCCGGCATTGAAATACATACTCTGGTCTATCTTTGCCAGCACCCGGCAAAAGCTGACTTGGATTTTCAAAGCCTCCAACTTTTCAGGCTGCCCGGGAAAGGTAGGAAATTTCGTACTGATAGTCTCGTCTGATATTCCGATAGGAAGTCCCATTTGCGAAACCATTTGGCGCTCGAGGATGTAAACGGTCCACCAAATAGTGCGACATCTCTGCACATAGTTGTCGTCGAGGGCGTGAGACTGCATCTCGGTGTGCATGCCATGTTCCAGGCTATGCCGGAGAGCAGAACAGACCTTCAGCTTGTCAGCTCTGAAACCAAACTCAGTCACGTATCCAAGCAACTTACAAGGCGATAGGCTTGGGTAAGATAATCCACGCATTGCAGATACAACGCAGCACAGCACAAAACTTGCATCTGCTCAACAGGATCGACTTCGAAAAAGGTGAAGTCCGGCATGAGTTTCATGGCATGCACAAACAACTCCCCTCCCGGTGGCCGTCTCGACTTTGTCGACTGAACAATAAAAGCCTTCCCAAAGGCCAGAATGAGAAGGTAGTGCACATACCAGAGCGGTGCAATACGAGGATACTCCGTAGGACGCTCATGGAAGAGTCGGAAATGCTCCATGAAGCGATCTTCCTCGAACAGGTTGAAGAGCCACCCGCAATGGAACTTGACAGAATTGATGAGATAGAGGGCAAAGTCTTGGGTAGGGAGAATGGACGGGTCAAGCGTATCGTTGGGAGAGGCCCTCCTGTTACCGTCCCACTTGAGATCATAGACTTTGCCGTCAAGTCCACCAAAGTGGAGGTTCTGGATGGGCAGAGGAGTTCCTGTAAGGCGTTCATGCGTCATGGTGAGGACTCGTCTGCCAAATGACCAGTTGGAAGAAGTTCCCATAAAAACTTGCAGTCAGGTTAGCTTCAAGCCCATCAGGCTGATAGCATTGCCGAGCACCCACCTATCTGACCCTTGGGACCCGGTACCCAGTCGTATGTGTGGAATGCCAACGGGTTGATGAGGGGGGCCTTGGCTTCCGCATCATTCTGGATTCTCGGTGGCTCTATTGGCCCATATGATGGCGTCGAAGTCGAGTCTTTCAACGGGTGTTCTGGGCTGCGGTTGGTGCCTGCGGATGAAGCCAGGCTCTCATCAACTTGCGGGTGTCAATGTGAGTATTTTAACAAGTCGAATGGATAATACGCACCAATATCAGGGCTTCTCAGCTGCTCAGGAGATACGTTAGGAGGGATTGGTTGGGTTGCGTTATGCTCGAGCTGTGACAACCTCTGCTGGAGGTTGGTGATGTACCTGGAATGGTGAGAAACGCCAGTCAAGCAAGTTGTCAGGCTCACCTTCTTGAAACCACCACCTTTCGTGACTCTTCATCAAACCGACAGGTCAGACTTCTTTTGTCACACTGTTGACAGGGCTGAGAACCCGAGCACTTGATCTTTTGGTCGCGGCATCTTATGCAACTGAAGCTGTCAGATATGCTGTGGTGGAGCTGAACGAGATGACCCACGCCTTTGGTGAGCGCTTCCTGACTTTGCCAGAAGGGCTACTGGCTGGCATTGACATTGCCCTCGGAGAATTTTAGAAAAAGAATGAAGTTCTTATTAATGTAGAACTGATGTATAGTCAAGAAAAAGTCATCTTTCTTTAACCGTCTTTGGTTGGTTCCATGGTGATTGCACGGCAGGCGTCCCGAGGAGTGGGGTCAACCACTGATTGATAGGGAGCGGATCCCGAGAAGGCGCCTTATTAGAACTCTCCGAACCCCGCGATAGGGAATTCCTTCGAGAAACCATTGGCTTCTATCTCTGGATATGTCTGGGCGGAGATTGAACTCGTCTATTCTTCCAGATAGCGTTAGGCTGGGAGTTGTCCTCGTAGAGACTTAAGCCAGTGGCTTTTCGAGACTTGTAAACCACACGCACGTTGCATTGGTTCAGCCTTCAACGTCTGAATACTATTTTTGGGAGTGAGAAGAGGTAGAACAAAGTGAGTCATTCACTGACGAAACCACGTATTCAGCTGTGAGCTCACAAGACCTGATTCCCTACTCTTTTTCCATCTCACCGAAGAATTACGACAAGAAGAAGCGCTTATGGCTTGGAGCAGACTTTCCGTCAATCACCTTGTGACATGTGAGCTCCTCAGCGACATCCCTGCTTCTCCCGGCATAAGACGGTATGCAGTGTGGCTTGTGCCCCGGGGAACTACGGGATCGATACGAAACAAGAGCGGCTGAGGAGGTTTGAAGGGCTGAGCAGCAGTTGGCTTTGTGTGGCCGCCCAAGAAACTTTTTGCGGAGTGCAAGCTTATCGTCTCGTTTTACTAACCTATTCCGCATTCGAAACTTTGCTGTAGCTTTCGAGTCTGTATATAAAGTGAGGGGGACCAGGGCTCCGATTGTCGCGCCATCCTCACACACACCGCTCAACTCAAAGTCAATTCAGCATCAATTCTAGCAACTCACCTGTCACAATTCGCCGTCAATGTTCAACTTTCACCTCAGCTATCAGTGGCTTCACTTCAAGCGGCCTACAGGCCCTCCCGCGCCTGTACCTGAGGGCCTCGAGCGATTATGGGTAGACACGCCCGAGGGCCGCCTCGAGCTCCTCTCCAACACGCCATCCATCGTCCAAGAGGGTAGAGGCCCTCCCATCGTCTTCTGCCACGGCGGAATGGGCGGCGCCTGGGTATGGACTGAGTATCTGCAGTATTTCGCCGCGTGCGGCATCCAGTGTTATGCCGTCTCGCTGCGAGGCCACGGAGAGTCGTGGCATCCATCCTACCTGCAAATGGTCTTTGCGACGCCGCGCAGCGCTCTGGCTGAAGACCTCGTCGCGGCGATTGAGTGGGTTCAAGTCCATGAGGAGAGTGAGGTCATCCTGGCCGGCCACTCGAGCGGTGGCGGTCTGAGCCAAGGCATCCTCGGCGATGGACTCGTCAAAGTCAAGGCACTTGCGCTGCTGGGCGCTGTACCAGCTTATGGATCGTAAGTGAAGGCATCACTGACGATCCCCACCAGCAACTGACAAACCATTGTAGAATGGGCGTGTACATGAACTGGTGGAAGTTGGACCCGTGGTTCACAATCCGCCTGATCTTCCACGGCTGGCACTCCAACTCACCTCTCTCGCATCCCAAACTCACCCAGCGCGCATTCTTCGGCGACAGATTCCCCCTCTCGGCCGTGATCCCCTTCCAGCGCCGCATGAACCGCTACGAGAGCTACCTCTGGCCCTTTAGCATGATGCAGCCCTTTGCGAAGGCGTCGAGCATCCTGCGCCAGATCCGCAACGACGGACCGAGCGGCGAAAAGGTGCTCGTCATGGCCGGAACGCAGGACAAGCTCATGACGCCGCCGGTGACGGAGGAGACGGCCGAGTTCTATCGTGGGGGGGCCGCCGAGAAGCGTGAGGGCGTGAGGGTATGCTTCGTCGAGGGTGCGGGACATCATTTGCAGAACGACGTGCAGTGGAAGGACGGCGCGGGGAAACTGTTCCAGTTTTATAAGGGCATCGAAAGTCAAGTCTCTGATTGAGACAGTTTGGGTTTGTCAGTGGATGTCCTCATCTCGGCATTTCGTTTTTCAGGACAACCGGGGCGTCAAGGATTCGACGAGAGCGCCGTAACTGTATCACTCTACGTTTTTTTTCTTTCTGTAACGATATCCCTTCTCACGACAAGAAAATGATGACACATTCAAAGAGAAGACTCCTCGGATTAAATGCCCGTCACATCGGAGGCTTCTTATTCAAGAGCATACCGTCGGTTCAAGATGCCGAGACACCCCCGAGCCCTTGGCGGGAGCGTAAAACCGGCGCTGTAGCAACTGACTCTCTCGCTGTAAAAAGGAAAAAGAGGGGACGGGAGACGGGGGGAGAGGGACAGGGTCCTCTCCGGGGCTAGAGTGTAAACAGCAGCGGCAGCCCGGGTGTCCTTTCTCCTGAAAATCCCCTCTCCCCGAGACAATTTGAATCACTTCAATCCATCACCAGCTTCTTCTGCCATTCAAGGTCCCGAAGGTGAAGCTTGACAATCCGGCACCGAACCACCCCCGAAAAGAAACCACACCCCGGTCTCTGCACCCCGGATTCGGAAGGCGACCGATCCCTCCCGTCACCAGACAAAAAAGCCAACCTTCGGCCTTCTTCCGTAGGTACGTTGCGTTGTGGCCCTGAAGGCCTCACTCAGTGAGCCTTTTTGCAAGAGAGGAGGGGGGGAGCCACCCAGGTTTCTTCCGGTTCCGCCAGTCAAGCTGGCGTGGGTGCAGCGGCTGTCAGTGGGGGCAGGAGCTGGCGCAGCAGCCAGTCGGTCGTTCCTGCTTAGATCGGCGTCGGCAATGGAGGGGAAGGTGCCCCGCAACCCGGAGCTGTCCGCCGAGAGCCCCTCCTCGGCGGGCTTCAAGACGTATTCGGCCGCCGCCGCATCGTCGGCCGGGAGGATCTCTCTCGTCTCTCGCCATCTGTCGCGTCCTTCTTCTTATAACGCCGCCTCTGCTGCTCAATCTCTGCCGTCGTCTACTACTCAGAATCGTCGCCTTTCCACATCCGCAGCCACAATGTCTTCTCAACCTCCTCATGCCACTCTGCTCATCCCTGGGCCCATCGAGTTTGACGATGCCGTCCTCCAGTCCATGAGCCACTACAGGTGAGATACACCTGGCCCTGCCATAACTCCTAATGATACTGACGTCCGCAGCGAGAGCCATGTCGGCCCCGGCTTCGTCAACACCTTCGGCGAGACCCTCTCCATGACCCGCAAGCTCTTCCAATCGACCGACCCCGCCGCTCAACCCTACGTCATCTCCGGCTCCGGCACTCTGGGCTGGGATCTCGTCGCCGCCAACCTGGTCGAGGCTGGCGAGAACGCCCTCGTTCTTAGCACCGGCTACTTTGGCGATGGCTTCGCCGACTGCCTGAGGACCTACGGCGCCAACGTCACCAAGCTCGACGGCGAGGTTGGTGGCCGACCTCAGCTCCCCGAGATCGAGAAGGCCCTGTCCGAGAAGAAGTACAAGATCGTCACCGTCACCCACGTCGACACCTCGACTGGTGTCCTCAGCGAGCTCAAGAACCTGGCCGCCACTGTCCGCCGTGTCTCCCCCGAGACTCTGGTCATTGTCGATGGTGTCTGCAGTGTTGCCTGCGAGGAGATTGCTTTCGACGAGTGGGGTCTGGATGGCGTCGTTACTGCCAGCCAGAAGGCCATTGGTGTTCCCGCTGGTCTGTCCATCTCTTTCTTCAGCGGCCGCGCTGTCGCCGCTGCTCTTGAGAACCGCAAGACTCCTATCCCCGCCTACTTTGCGTCGTTCAAGAACTGGACTCCTAGTCAGTATCCTAGCTTGTATGAGGAAGCCAACATCTGCTAACGATGTACAGTCATGAGAAACTATGAGGCCAAGAAGCCCTCATACTTCGCCACTCCCTCTCCCCAGCTCATCCACGCCCTTCACACTGCCCTCACTCAGATCCTCGCCAAGCCTCTGGCCGAGCGATTCCAGGGACACATCGAGGTGTCGGACAGAGTCAAGAAGGCCGTTGCGGACCTCGGCCTCAAGGTCGTGGCCACCAAGCCCGAGGACCAGGCTCACGCCATGACCGCCATCTACCTGCCCGAGGGTGTTGGCGCCCCCGACGTGCTGCCCAAGCTGGCCGGCAAGGGTGTCGTCTTTGCTGGCGGCATTCACAAGGCCATCGCCTCCAAGTACATTCGATTCGGCCACATGGGTGTAAGCGCTGTAAGTTCTCGTCACGTTTAGACGCCCATTCAGAATGCTAATATGTGTGTGACAGCTGGACCCCAACCGAAATGACATTGACAAGGCGCTCAATGCCCTGCGGGACAGCCTGGCCGAGGCCGGCTACAAGGCATAAACAAGTAAAATAACCAAAAAAGAACTGGCCGTGTGGTTGGATTAGACGATAGAGCCAACGATTTGGACATGTCTTTGCAGATAGAGCAGCCTTTTAAAAAAGATGGTACCTTTGTTCAAGACGTGTTTTAGTCTTGGGTTGGTGAAGTTTGTGATCAGTCAGTTTATTCAGCCGAGTTGGTGGAAGACACAACACCATGCCTTTGTGTGCGTAAAGGAATGCTACATCCTCATGCAAAGATTGCGGCAAGACACTTCTGTAATAAAGAAGTTGTTTGCTTCAGTCGGAGACTTTGCTGAGACACCAACTGCAACTGCGTATACCCGTATAGCCGCATCGGGTAATCTCAAACTGGGCCAAAACCCAGATCGATCGAGCATCTTCTAGAGGAGGCTGGGAAGTTTGGCGCGCGGCGGTCGTCTCGTCACAAGTACCGATACAACTGTCCCAGCGTCATGGTCTGGGCTGCGTGCCGACGAACCGCAGCCTCGTCTTGCTTTTTTGCCCTCGACACCCACAGTGACAGCATCAACCGCCTTGGTGGGAACAGGTACCGATACTTTTGTCGCAAGAGGCCGGAGCCTTTTTTTCAGCCCCGCCGCTGACAAAATCACGTCCCGTTAGCTGGCAGCTGGCGGTTAACTGAGCCCAGCCTGCCCGGGTAGGTCAGAGCTTGCGTGAGCTGGTGGTTACTGAAGTGACGCTGCTAGGCTCCCAGGCTGCGGGGCACCACTCCACTACAGGTGCCTGTATTCATAGAAGGTAGGTAGGTGCACCTCAATCTCCCCACCATTGGAACCTAGCACCAACCAATCCACCCCCTCCCTCCAGTCCCTCTCACCTCACCTCACTTCACCGACGTCGTCCACTTTCCACCATCCACCAAAGCCGAACTTGTATTCTCCTCTTTCGCACTCTTCTCCCTCTCTCTTGCTCTCGTCCTCCTGCAGGTTTTTTTTTCGACGCGTCCCCCGTCCACCGCGACTCCCCCCTGCCCTGCCTCTTTTACCTGGCCTCTATCGCTT
>SSHR01000449.1:0-20120 GCA_006518225.1 Fusarium neocosmosporiellum | reverse complement strand
AGCTTGAACACAGAGGACGTTGTTGATGAATTGATTCGCCTCAAGGCCCCTCATCAATATCTCTATTTCCTGTGAATTTATTATCTATCTGAATACCCCAACTCGGGCCGTAACCGACCCGGTCACGTGTCCGACAGAATGTGATCCCACGTGATTTCCACCACCTCATTCTGACCTCTCCAGACACTACCTATCTGGCCCAATCTGTCCACTCACCAACCTGACGAAACTCATCATGCTAAACGTCTAATACGAAACTAGGGGTCAAGAATCACGGCATTATCTCTTGTGCAGTTGATGAGCTTGTGGGGCTATGCCAAGCCAAATGTCGGCAAATGAACTGACGACTGTTAAAGAATACTTATTTTCTAGCGACAATTTAGTATAAAAACTTGTCGTCCCCATCTGACGCGAATAACTTACTTGTGCTCAACCCCTCAGCAGCCACGTCACGGTTAGATTCCCCCACCCATCACATTCAACCGCCAGTGTCGAGAAGTTCACCTCTGAAATCTTCTTCCAGCCCATTCTTCACAAGGAAACCTGTAATAGGCAACATGGCAAGCGTTTCGAATAACCCAAACACATTCAAAGGCCCAGTCGGCCCCCTACGCCATCGTTGCCCGCCATGTACAGCAACAGGCCCTCAACTCTTCCGATGCAGCGCCTGCCGGGCGGTCCGATACTGCAGTCGCGAACATCAGGCTGCCCACCGTTACCAACACAAATCTGCCTGCAACAAGATAAAGAGGGCTCGCGCCAAGCTCGCCGAAGAAGACAGCCGCGTCCGCAATGCCACGGAGGACGTCATGACCCCCACCAACGCCTTTGAGACGCATGTTGGCCACTTTTGGGGCGTCTGGAGCACGCGTGATTACATGCGCGCGAGGTTCGCTCTAGCGGATCACCTACGTCTGCTTGGCACATTGGACGGCGCCTGCGAAGCACTCAAACATATGCAAGATATGATAAGACTATGCCGGAGAGACAACATGGGTGTGCGGGACATGGTGCCGATCCTAATGCTGCGACTAGATCTCGACCAGGAGTGCTATGATTTTGTCAAGTGGTGGGAGACGTGTGATTCGGACGGGCGGTACGACTGGGGCGACCTGACTCTACCTCACCTCAATATCCACGGGGCTGATGTCTTCGAAGATGCCGATTTCTTTGGCCAATTCTCGGCGTTGAACAACATTGTTGCTATTCTTCTGTTGAAACTGAAGCTCCTTGTTGACATTCGCAACCTCAAGATGACGAGAAAGGTCGTTGCCTCCCGCCGCCTCCCCCATGACCTCTGGCAATCAATCGAGCTGTCGGTGATCCGGAGTCCACTGTCGCTCAAGCTCCAGAAAGAATCGCCCGAGTCGCTCCTCAAAATAGAGGAGAAGCTCTTGAACCAGACCCGTCAAATCGGCGCGACCCTCGTCAAAGTCAATAGCAACTTCATGTTCTACCTCTTCGACCCAGACGAAGTCCTCTGCGATAGGCCCAATTCATATTCAATGGGCTCCTGGGAAGAAATGGCTCATGCGATGCAGGGCTCGTACGCCGCATGGTGGGAGACGGAAGGCGTCCTGGACCTGCTCAACGATGCACGAGCGTGCGCGGCGCGTGACTCAGAAGATGAGATTGAAGACATGATGGAGAGAGAGGCAGAGAGGTCGGGCTATCGGACGGCCGAGGAGATGATGGAGGATGTGAGCGTGAATCGGATTTGGGGATATCTCGATTGGGCAATCGAGAACGCCTCATATCTGGGCCCTTGGTCCGAGCGGCCTTCTGAGCAGCATACACGTGAGAATAAGGAAGCTTGGGCACAGGCCATGGCGGAGGAGGCAGAGTTTGACAGCTCGCTTGACGAGTGGGCGGGAAGTGACGAAGAAGGTTAGCATCGCTTTCGGTGAATCAAGCGATCCATCTGTTGAGGGGCTCAGACGACGGATCGCTCTCTGTATTTTACCATATCCTGTTAATGTGCAGCAGGTTTCATTGTCCTGAGGACGAATTCGGCCTAGACACCTTGATGGCAATCCCGAGTGCAATGAAGTATGGTGGTAGACGATTCGGTTCTTGGATGAGCAGAGTGAGATGCCTACTGCATGTTGCTTCACAACCCTTTCTTGTCAAGGGAACAATATCTTCAAGTGCCAGAATGAAATCTAGAGCTGGCCCAAATATGCTTATTAAACTCACGTAGAATCCACCCATCCCAGGTCCTCTCCTACTCTAATCACTATATTATATCTCCAATGATGTCTCCGTCAGGCACAATATCGAAGAGCACAGTAATAAACTACTCTAATCACCGCCACCTCCTCCACCTCCTCCACCGCCGCCATCACCAGCGGCTCCATTACCATGATCTCCAACCCCCATAGAGCCTCCACTAGGAGTATTTTCCACAACAAACTTTTCAAGTTCCCTAATCAGGGACTCGGCCCTTCCTATCTCAGATGCACTCCACAGATGCTTCTCTCGTTTCAGACGCTCAAGCCACATCGCGGCAAACACGACATGATCGCCCAGGGTCGGGTATCTTTCAAATCTGTACGTCTCCCTCAAGCTGTTCCTCTGAAACCAGTCCCAGTCTGCTGCTTTTTTCGTCACGGCCCTGTAGGCAAACTGCTGAAGGAAGTGTTGGCAATTGTTGGAAAACAGATCTTACTTTCCAAACATGGGCATTTGCTCATTGAAGACATGGTCGACTTCTTTCTTGGTGAGTGTGGTCCAGCCGATCATGCTGTAGAAGAAGTGGCCGATCTCAAGGGAATGGTTCTTGATGACTGAATTGGTATAGGCGGCGTTGTCAAAGGTGGATGGCTTGATTGACACTGTGTATTTCTTGTTTCTGGACTCGTCTCTACCACTCTGACGGAGCTCGTACTTGTGACCGTGAGTATGCAAGACCCAGTGACGAAAACGACCTCCCTTGATGTAGTGTGACAGGAAGACTCGCTCGCCGTGCTCGGTGCTCGATTCCGTTTTGAGGCGCTCATCGACGATTTCGTCTGGAGCTTCTGAATACCATCTCTTAAGATCTTCTGGGGAAATCCCATCCGCGTTTGGGGTTCGTTGCATCTGACGAGCCTTGGCTTCATAGGAACGCTGGACGTGTGCGGACCAGACGCCACCCACGACGCAAAACACAAAGACGCCCAGCAAAATGCCACACCACTCCTCGGGTTCCATTGCCGGATATTCCACTTATTACCTTGTATGCAAAGAAAAGACGAAGAATATAGAACAGCGAATTGGTTTTCAGTAAAATAGGCCCACGATCCCCTGATAATGATGTTTGGATGACAGTGAGCGAACTTGGTGAAGGGGAGCTGACAGGGGAGGATTCTGGAGAGAAGAAACTATTCTTGGTAAGATGACTTCCAGAATGCGGGCGACAGAGTAAGGACATGTTGCCGCATGGCCTTGGGCGTTCGTCCGCAACAGGCGACGACCACACGCCACACCAGAAAAGGCCAATAATACGCAGAATATATCTTCATTTCGGGCGAGATGCCTGGGATTTCGGGGCTATGCTGCGGCTGAATACAGGTGTGCATCACACATGCCTCAAGAATCCCTTGTAAGTGATCAGCCTGGAACCTTCATTTGCACTTTATGCACCCCGGGTCACGTAACAGCAAGACAATCTATTCGTTCGTAATCCTAATTTTAAGCGAAGTCGGTAGAAAGGCAGTTCATTTCCCAAGACACATGTCGTATCACTTCGTCGCTGATGCGCGCCTACATGCATGTGTCAACTACATCATGTGTTTACCAAATCTTACAGCCCCCAGCTGTCATTTCCGTTCTCCCGAAGGGGGCCTCCCTCTACCCCGACTCTCCCAAACTCAACCTGCCGGCCAGTTCTTCCCATGGATGTGCCCGCAGTCAGTATGCTGGACCCGCGCTACCCTTGTCGCCACTGCCTGACGCCAGTGGTAGACAAAGACGAAGCAAAATGTCAGCATGATCAACCCAGCGCTGATCAGTGGCCCCATGATTGAGAATACGGCAAAGCCATATGAGATAGACTGGAAGGCGCCATGGCTGGTGGAATCCTCAGTGGCAAGTCCTACTTGCATCGCAGTCAAGACAACAACTATGTATACTATGGTCCCGGCCAACCAGGAGAAGTTGTCTTGAAAGAAGGTCGAGTATTGGTCCCAGTGAGCAACGTAGCCCTTCAGAGTGGTTTCGGAAATCTGGTATATTATGTTGAGCCGACTCAAGCGAAGCTCCCCATGACAGAATCTTGGGTTGATCTTGGGATAGATGTGTTCTGTGTTCAGCTGCCGGACACACTCGATCCAACGGGGCCACTCCACCTCTTCTGGAAGCAGTTGCTTCTGTCTCGCTAGATGAAAGTCGCTCTCGTGACGGATCATGGCGGTATAGGAGTATAGGAAACCAAGAGCGCATCTCCAGAGGTCTTGGTGCTCGCATTCTGTGTCCTCTGGCGACCCGCAGTCTTGTCTGCAGCGCAGGTATTTGGCCCAGAAGCTGGGTTCCAGTAGAAAACGAGGAAGAGGCTTGACGAATATCTTTCCAGATGTCCAGACCAGATGTATATCCATCTGTTCCGTGATGTGAATCTCTCGACCGACGAGAGCGTGTTGATGCAGGGGTCGAGGTGGTCTTAGCTGTCCTGCTACCCATAACCAACCCAGGATATTGTGTAGTCGGTGTATATCGAGCTCAGCTTTTATGCAAGCCTCAATATTATCTCTTGATGCCCTCAGATCCCCATTTTCGGTGCGATAGGATGCAGGGAGCAGCAGCACTGTTCGGTCGTCATCTAGCTCGAGTGGCGGAAGGTCTCGGTCATCGGCACTCGCTAGGAGTCGGATGGAGAATGGCGCAGACTGGTAAGGGAACTCGTCAGTTTCTGTAGATCAAATTCTAGCAAGGCACGGCTGTATATTACCCGGCCACACGGCTCTTTAGGTCTCGCTACAGTTCGAGAATCTGTCATGACTGTTCTCAGCGCTCTTTCGGGGGGTACTGGCAAGGCAAGATTGCCTACCACCCAGCATTCATAATTGATAAGGAGTAATAGCCAAGTTATACCGGCTTCACGGTGGAAAATTGACATTCATGCTCGAGCAGCGTCACAGCAAAGGCCATAGGACCATAAACTGACAATGAAACCCTACCTTACAATTACCGAGAAACGAGAGGCGTCCTCAAACATAGCACACGTTGTGCGCGTGCAAGCAGCAGAATACCCGATTGGTTCAGCCACAGTTGGTGCTGCGAAAGGAGTTACTGGTTCGACTCTTCACCACAAATTCAGCCCTTTTGGGGGCCCTACTGTACTCTCTTAGCCTGTAGGGGGGTTTCTGCCAAAGCCAACCTATTGAAAACCAGTCTTGTACCTTTGCATTATGGCGATATTGGATTCGATGAAGGAGTTAAGCTCAGAAGGCAGTAGATGCTTTCAGGCCACAACTTTTCCATTTTAGCTGATACATCGCCCACAGTACCCAGTGTGATAACTTCCTTCCACTCATCGCCCAAAATCCAACTGTTCTCGCCGCTAGCTGACGGATCCAGGTCGGTTACAAGCGTACGTTCGCCGTCGACGAGCCGAAGAAGGCAGCTACTGCGGTCATCGTCGTAGATGGCTTTGACTTCGAAGGTAGGGTGATAGGGGCTCTCATACGTCACAAGAGCCAATTTCTCCTCTCCAGGGGTCCAAGGCCCGAAATATATCGTTGTATGGTCGACACTTGAGAAAATCGCATGTGGGTAAAGTTCTGCAGGTATATACTTGGCCTCAGTCAGTTCTTTCGCCACGAATAGGGTATACTGGCGCCGGTTCCTCTCCGCTTCGACTGAGGAATTCTTGGAAAGATATAATTGTCTCGTGGTGGCTTCGTGGAGCCAGCTATCAGACATGAAGACGGGCATGCTGCAGGGGTCTCGCATAAGGATGTCCTCATCCTCACCAGTGTCATCTGCATGGTATAGCGGGATGGACATGACCAGCCCTTGCCTCTGTTTCCTTGTGGCATCGAAGAAGGCGTACTGGACACCGTTTTGGACAGTCATGACGGGGATTTGAATCTGAATACCCAGGTTTGTCACCGTGTAGTGAGACCGGCGACCCTTGCGCCCAACGCTTGCAGGCACGACATCGCCGCACCCAGCAAAGTCCAAGGGAGACGTGGCGAAAATTCCACCATGGGTCGGTCCCCTGGCGAAACCCCATGAGAAGATGGAGTGGTCATAGGTCTGACTGATAATCTCCTCCTGCAGCCGAATGAATGCACGCTCGCCCCCTTCGCCATAGAGTAGAGGCATGTTGATACCAAAGATTCCAAGCAAAGAGTATGCCATGTCCTCGGAGCGCGTAGTCTCACGCTCAGCGGCCCACGACATCTTCTCAGCCACGCTGACGCTATCCATATCCACCTCATGCCGGAGAGCAGCGACCGATATGCTGGTAATGTTTGAGAGCTTTTGAGACAGGTCATCACTGGGCCCTGGCCTCTCTCGAAGGGCAGGTGGTTCGAATCCTTTGGACGGCCTCTTCCAGGCGTACTTCTGACCAATGCTTGCCCACGAGGAATCAAAGAACCTGACGTACCCAGGGGCCAGGAGTTCTTGCAGAGTCCATCCCCGCGTGAACCAGCGGCTCTTACTGAAAGCATTGTGATCGCTACCCGGATGGACATCGCTGAGGTAGGCGTAACAGATGGTGGAGTCACCATACCACTTGTACATGGAGTTGATGGCTTCGGATAGCTCAGCGCTGCTGGCCTTGTCGATGCAAAATGTGTCGACCCACACGTACGCGAGATCGTCCTGGAGGGCTTGCTTGCAGCAGCCGACTGTCTTTTCGAGCCTGGGGTCGTCCTGGGAAAAAGTTGAGAACTCTTGAAAGGTGACCTCATTTTTGGTCCATGTGTGTGAGAGGATCGCATAAGGGGGGATTTCATTATCGTAGAATTGTTCCAATTGGAAGGTCTCCGCATTGAGTAGCCTCATAGCTAACACGGGGCTGGTAACTTGTCATAACAACGTGCCTTCTGACGGAGAGAAGTCGCTACAAACTGGGCTCCATGTTAGCATCCATGCACCCGAATTTCCAGTCCGTGCCCGATAATGTCACGTGCTTTGTTGTCTCTTTTCTCAATCTCACTATGTACCATTCAATATCATGAGATCTCTAGAAAGCCTCGCACAGTAGTATTCTTCTTTAGTCGGGCCACCGCCTTGGGCTTTACGTGGTGGGTTTAGCGACAGTAGCGTGATATTGACCATTTCAGATAGTCACTCGTTCACTAGTACTTAGAAAAGAACCTGATCCTGCTCTGCCAATGCAGTCTAGCTAGCACCATTGGCCTGCATCCCCAGTCAACCACAAATGGCGAGTGTGTGGCCTGAAAACACTCGGATTGTTACTAGAAGCTTTATCTACTTGGAGAGATAGTTATGAGGCCATGTTAATTATAAAGAGGGTAAAAAGAACTTCATCTTGTTGTCGTTTCCTTGGAGAGTCAGTTCTCAGTTGAGTCCTACCCTAGAGATTTACCCATCATGTGACTTTTCGCCTGCTGAGTCACGTCCAGAGCACCCGGTCAGGTCAGTATAACGCGAAAAGCACGCGTCACGACATCGCGTCGCGGTTCACGGACTCGACTTGATATAATTTCGTGACGCAGCCAATCACCCAATGTCAACGCGCATAGATGAGCTAACAAACCTTAATGTGACCCCAACCACAATTAAACAATGTGGTGTACTTGATACTTGATACTTATCCTTCAAACAACGCAGCTGCGAAAGTCGAGTAAACAATTAGAGGATAAGACAAAAACAATGCGAGAGGAAAAGCGCTGACCAATATGTTGGGTTTGTTATTACTCGGTAACTCAGTCAGGTATTATTATTACTTTCCAAAGCGTCCGAGACTGAAGGAAGTGTCGTTCTCAACGCTAGGGACTTGACGCTGCACGCCAGCCTTCGCAGTATGCCGTTTGACGTCAGTTGCACTCAACAAATGTCACCTTTGCTTATACTATTGACACGAAATGTCTGCTTCGCGTCTTATTTACAAGGCCCAGGCCGTAACTTTCCTCCTTGTTTCTTGTCACTTATCTTGTAATTATTTCCTGCTCCTTGTCACTTATCTTGTAATTATTTCCTGCTCCTTGTCACTTATCTTGTAATTATTTCCTGCTTCTCTACTCTCCTTGTCTTCAAACCAACGTCGGGCTGCTGGTCCAGGACGTATCGCAATTCTGTCGCCAAGTTTTGTCTGACACAAGTCCCCCTCTGCCACCTCTTGTTTCCTCTGCTTTGGGCCGTAACCCGGCAACGCGTCATGTTCTACTCCGAGTCTCTGCTCCAGAAGAGCGGGCCCCTTGCTCGCATCTGGCTTTCTGCCAACCTCCAACGCAAGGTTTCGAAGAAGCATGTACTCCAATCGAACATTGCCGATAGTATAGCGATCATGATCACACCGAGCCAGGCACCTATGGCTCTTCGATTGAGCAGTCAGCTGCTTCTCGGGGCTGTTCGGATTTACCAGCGCAAAGCACGATACTTGCTAGATGATTGTGATAATACCTGGGTAATGATGCAGATGGTATGCAATACACATTGATTTGTCCGATGACATTTGCTGACAGGCCTAGACCTTCCGTCCAAGTATAGACCATGATCTACCCATCAGTCTTCAACATCCCGATCCCGAAGCCCTTACAATTCCCAATGAGGTCATACCTTATAACGGATTCGAACTCGCCCCTCCTCCGGACGCAAACTGGCTCCTGTCTCAGATTGGGGATGTTGGTGTGGTCCCGGTCAGCCCCAAGCGCCGGGCTACACTACGCGACATTACCCTGCCAGAGATTTTGACCCCGAGTCAATACACTGGCATGTATGAAGAAGCTGTGGTGCCCACGGAGGGTTTGGATCTCGAACTTGACTTCGGGATCGAGATTGGCCGAGAAGCGCCAGCGCCTCGCCCGTTTGAGGAGGAAATGGTGAGCGAGCTGGAACCAAGGCCAACCGAGAAGGAGGGCCCTGAGATTGAGCCGTCCTTCGAACTAGGACCGGGCGAGCCGCCATTTGGGGGCGAAGAGTTTGAGTTCCATCCAGCCGACATCACTGCCCCTCCAATCCCCGAATCCCCGCTATCAGAGATAAGCGAAGAGATTGTCCAGCAGATTGAAGAGGAGATTCCCTCACTCCGTCTACCTCAGCCCCAAGAGCCTGAAGAGGAGCGTCCACTGTTGCGAAGACCTGAGCAACGTATGAGGAGACGGAGAATTATGGCGCCAGATGAAGAGATTACCCTCTCGAGCCGCCAAATTCAGGACCAGCAGACAAACCACGAGGCAATCACCAGACCCACGAGATTCATTCCTCGAGACCCGCTTCTAGGCGCCTTGATAGACATGCAGGCATCCGGTGGCTTTGTCTCTTCTATTATGACGGAAGGACGGAGTGCCGCGTGGGCGCCTGAGCTTCGAGGAGTCCTCTCCTTTGATGCCGTCCAGGAAGCGAGACAACTGGCACGGAAGCGTCCGGCTAGGGAAGTTGAAGTCGAACCAGAAGAAAGAGTCCCCAAGTCGCCACGACTGGAAATTGCCGAAGAGCCAGTATTTGAGTTTGGAGAGGAGGGCCTTGCGGAGCCAAGCATCCCTGGCGAAGAAACCATGATGGAGATTCCGGCCTTTGAAGCTAGCCCTCCTCCTCCCACCATTCCCGCTGAGCGACTCCCAATTCCGGCAACTACCGAACATGCCGTGTACGCCTTGCGAGATCGGTTCGGTCCTGAGGCTGCCACTAGTTCCGAGGTTCGGGAGAGTACTTCCGTCATTTTCCAAGACTTTGTCCCCGAGCAACAGACCACCAAGGCCGAGGCGACAAAAATGTTCTTTGAATGTCTAGTACTTGCTACCAAGGGTGCAATTAAGCTCGAGCAAGGGCCGGAGCTGGGAGACACTATCCAGGTATGGGCAAGGGAGAGTCTTTGGGGCGACGTTGCTGAAAGGGATACGGCTGGCGAGATGGTATGCTAGATCAGGCCTGAGACTAGTGCGATATATTGTATGTGGTGTATTGTGTGTATTGGTGTTTTGTGATCTTTAGCGTACCTGGGAATTTCAAGGATATGTCAGGGCTACGTAACTTGACATACTATGTTGCTGCCTTCAGTCACATCTCTGAAAGAGCCCACTAGACATAACGAACAACTAGCCGATACGATGATTCCTACTTGTAGGCATAAACTGCCATCTAAGCTAGATATATAGAACATCCAAGACAACATTACACAACAGTGGCTTACAGAACCAACCATTACTCTTCCCTAACCCACTTAGCTACACCAAGTGAAAGTCATCACTTGCACTCTTTAGATCCTCCTCTGAAAGATCCATGATAGCCTCCCCATCCATCTGTCCGAGAATGAATGCTTCTCCAATCAGCTGGTAGAAGTAGCTGGGGTCTTTGGAGCCACGCTCATCAGAACTACCCTCTTTGGAGTCACTCCCACTCCCATACAGGGTTTGCCTGAGGATACATGGGACTGAGCACCCGTAGAGAATACAAACCAAGTCGTTGGGCTTGGCGTCCAACGGGGCAATTCCAAGAAGCTTGTTCCCGCCGTCGTCATCACCGCATTCGATAAGGGCCCTGTTCCAACACACTGCCTGGACCCGCTTCAGGTAATCAGCTTGCATCTTTGTTGTGTCTTTGTGTTGAAGGATTTCATTCGTGTTGATGTTTCCAACACCAGTGTCGGACACTAAGCACATCATGCATGCTCTGTGATACCATGCCGGCGGTGCTTTGCCATCGGGGCCACGGTCCGCAACCAGAGTTCGCCACACAGCATCCGGGACTCTTTCCAGCTCGCTTGAAGTAGAGTCGTGGCCCAGTGCCTTCAAAACCTCCTTCGTAATAATCCCCTCAGGCATTGGGTATCGCTCAGAGACCTGCCCAAGGTAAAACCCCTTAACGGTTAGGGCACGGCTCAGGCCTTGTTGAGGCCGCGGTAGTTTGGGGACTGTCTTTCCTGATGGCAACGGAACTCGACGAGATGTGGCCGTTCTGGTGAGACCAGTGTGTGTCGACTTCGTTGGTGGCACTCCTTGATCCCTTCCCCACTGAATATTAGGGGGGAGATTCAGTGACGCATTATAACATCGACTCTCTGGCGAGCCCACAAAGCTGTCTCCCGTTTTCCGGCCACCAAATCCCTCTTGCTGAAGCCCGTAGGCCGACTTACGGACCGTCGTGATCCACGATGGTAATTCTACCAAGTCGGGGTAGAACTTATCTGGTTTTGTTTTGACTTCGGGAAGAGCCCAGTGGCGACACAGAATATCCAGTGAGCTGCTCTCCTTGATACACCATTTCATAAAGTTTGTGTAGACATCGAGTAGGTTCTGAGAATAATCAGGGAATGGAGGAGGGTTTGCCTCGTTCCTCTTCTGCCTCTTCTCCTTCCTGACTGGGTCTTCAGAAGGCAGGTTGAATGTTTCCTTGGCGAGGTTGAGCAGGGTGTAGATGGTGTCCCGGGGATCTGATGTCTCGAATGTGGACAGGGACGAGATGAGGCTTTCTAGACCCTGTCGTGGGCTGTAGATGGCGCCGTTCGCGTCTCGTTGGAACGTGTTGGACAGGACATCGACGAGGATTCGGGCGCCGAACGGTTTCATGTCCTTGATTCCCTCGAGAGACTGTTCCAGATCAGGTCTGTTCTTGATGGTGTTGAGAATAATGTCGAAGTGCAGCTCGAAAATGCTGATGGCATCAGAAAAGTCTCGCCAGTTAACCCTCTTAGAGCCACAGCGGACTTCGGCGACTTTGGCCAGGGCAAGCTCTTGGATGATCCAACGACGTGAGAACCATCGAAAGCGCATCAGTGATAGTAGGTCTGACCACTGCTTGGCATGTTCATGCTGGGCATTCTCATCCATGAGCTTCTGTTGCACATCTTGCTTCAGCATTGAACCAATGAAGTCCATTGCTCGGTCGGATTTTCCCTCTTCATCTGGTGGCCCCAACCAAATCGCGACATTGGCTGCAGTGGAGTATATGATACCCATCTTGGAGACCTGGTCTGCCTTCTCGTCGTTGTTGGCCTGATTGATACAGACCCTGTCAACCCAGAGAGCAACCTCTCTCGTGGGGTGCCGAAATTCTTTTAGGAACGCGTGAAGATTGGGTTTCACCCAGATTGCCTTCATGTTGCGCCTCCAAGCAGTCGCCATATCGTCCAATCCCTTCATCTTCACTGGCGGTTGGTTGTCGGGTGTCATGTCCACGAAGATTTCCTCGTCTTCCTCGCCGTCACCCCAATTGTAAGAAAGAGCTGTGAACCGATAGTCATCCGGCTTTGCCACGAGCTCGTCGATGGGGAAAGCTTGAAGCTCGACAATGATGAAGTCGTTTCGGTCTTCGCTGGGTTTCAGGAAGAGAAGCCGAAGATGGTCTTTGTCCAAGGGACAACTCTCGTAGTTGTATCTTTTGCCTGCCTTGTCCGCAAATTGCTTAAGCTTCTTTTTCTTGGGCAGTTGTGAGTCTTTGCCATGCGAGCCGTCGATAAACGTGGGCACTTTCTTGACGGCTGGGGTAGGGGATGCAGGTTCCACAGTTCCGAATTTTCTCTTCAAGCGTGTGGTGTTTTTTGGCGAGATTTGGTTTGCCATGGGGTTGGGACGCTCAGATACGGGACTACTCATGGGGGCGGGTGACTCGCAGAAGTGTATTGGTGGCTCTTGTTGACCTGGTTCTTGTGGCATGGTGAAAACCGCGGGAATATACAGGGTTTAAATAGAGACAAAATGCCTGGATGCCTGAGTTTCTCAAAAATGACTGCGTTATGCGGCGACTGTCGTGGACGAATTGGAATTGGACTCTGGGCTGACTAGAGGCAGAGTTGAGGTGGCGAGACAAGCAGTAAAGTACCCGCTGACGCGCCACGAACAGCATCTCGTGTCGAGAACTTGACCCGCCCCCATCCATTGTCAAGAAAGGTGTGGCTGGCTGAGGAAACACATCCATCGCAAAGTGCTGGCGCGTATTCCTTGCCTCCAGGAGTGTCAGGGGCAAGAGCCTTGAAAGAAACTGATATCGTCCAATAAGGTCCAGAGTTCCAACTTATGGCTGAGAAACAATCACAATACCCTGGGCATTGCCGTCTGGACGGGTGATCAGGCTGAGAGATCTCGCATTTGTGTACTTGAAGAACATTGTTCAGTAGCTTGGGTATTTCGTACCGAATAAGGCTGTGAAAAGTGGCTTGAATACTCATGCAGGCTGTGACCGAGGAGGGTCTCCAGCTGAGTGACCCAAGCCCCTATCACACCTGAAAAAGGCCTCAAGCGCCAACTTGCAGAGGTGCAATTCTTCTTACTGGCTCGGTTCAACTTGCATCACGCCTCGTATTTTCAAAGACCCTGAAAGTGCGGGTGGCTTTACTATTGCTCGGGCGTGAGGGCTTTTGCCAGGTGGGCTGCACTCTTCGACACCTCCAGTTCTGCACAGTGGTGGTATTGACTGCGAAAATGATCTGATTAGCCTGGTTTATAGTAGGCACTGCCACCACCACTCCAATTTCAAGCCAGTCGCCTCGCGAGGCTTTGTTCAGGGTAAAATTGATTGCTACAATAATCAAAAGTGTAGAATATAACGAATGAGCTTCTCTCACTTAAGGTCCCAATCTTCCGGCTAGAAAATGGGCCCCCAGCGCTCCCAAACGAGGCCAAGAATTTCTTGAGGTTTTGCAACCTCCACATTAGCCAAGATTTCCCCCGGAGGTGTTCCCGCCACCGCGAACCCAACCTAACATGGACCCTCTCAGCATAACGACAGCGGTAGTCGCATCTGTGCAAGTAGCCTGCTCTATCCTCTCCTGTTGCTACAGTGTGAGAACTGAGATGCGGAAGATTCCATGGACTTTGATCCAAATAATAGACGAAGTTCGCGACCTTCGAAATCTGATGGAGACAGTCGAGTCCGTCCTAGGCAAGACTGAGACCTCAGACCGACCGGGAACTTCCGAAAGGCTAGCCGACAGTATCAAACCTGTGGTAGCGACCTGTCTGGCTGAGCTTCGGGCTGTTGAGAGCAGGATACGACCACGAGATGTTGAAACTCTCCTTGATTCAAAACGAAAGGCACTTCTCCAAGCTTTGACATGGCGACTGAAAGGTGATGAAGCAAAGGAGTCAATTCTTGGTTTGCAGAGATGCAAAACATCCTTGAACCTGGTAATCAGCTCCCATAACTCGTAAGTTGAACTGATTGAGAGCGCTGGTTGAAGCTGTCGTCGCTAATGATTGAACACAACAGACTCACGGTACAAAACATAGAGCGCCTGTCCGTATCTTTGAACACTATGATGGACGAGTCGTGTGGGAGGTTGGATGAGCTGTCCAGGGGCATTAGCACAGCCCAACTAAGTATGTCTAATTTGCCAGCACTTTACCAGCCAAAGCAGGATTAATAACAAGGTTAGATGAACGACAAAGCGCAATTGTTGATTGGCTTTCACCTTTGAAACCAGCTCACGACCACGTCCTCGCACAGTCCTCCCATCAGTCTGGCACCTCAGAATGGTTTCAGAATGGGCAAGACTTCCAGGAGTGGTCAAAGGAGAGGAACTCCATTCTATGGCTTACTGGTCTACGTACGTAAACTTACAACTGAGCGCGGCACAAAGTCTCTTCAACTCATATTAAACTACTTCGTCGCTAACATCTACTCTAGCGGGTTCTGGAAAAACAATCATGATGTAGGTGCTCTAATGGCAGTCTGCTTCTCACATCTTTTACTGACATTCTACCTTGAAGGAGTCACATCATTGAGTCGATGGCTTGCCACACTCCACACGATGAGCACGGACAGGTTTATGCCTTTGTGTATTGTAACTTCCGCAACCCCGACACACAAGACCTGGTAAACATCATGGGAGCAATCCTTGGCCAAATGTGCACCCAAATGAGCTATTTCCCCAAAGAACTGCAGAGCTCATTCCAGGCAAGCACAGAGCAAGGCTGGGGCCAGCCACCTACCATTGAGATGATATCCGAGGCGATCAAGGTGCTAGCGACAGAACAACGAGTTTATCTCTTCGTTGACGGCATCGACGAGGTTGAGGATCCCAAAAATCTGGCAGAGATGCTAGTTTCATTGTCCACCTCGTCGTCCTGGGTCAATATCCTAGTGTCAAGCCGGAACGATGTTGCTATTCAGCAGGCCCTGTCAGACGTTCGACGTGTTTCTCTCGAGCATCACGTTCCAGAGATCGACGATGATATAGAGCGGTATGTTGCAAACATGCTAAGCGACGACCAGGACTTGTATTGGCTATCAGCCGATGTTCAATGTCTCGTTTCATCTTCTCTGTTATCAAAGTCGAAGGGAAGGTAAGAAATTTCAAAATAGAGAATGTAACCACGCTTAGCTTACGCTACTTCTAGCTTTCAATGGGCATCGTGCCAGCTCGACTCTCTCAGCCGCTGCCGCACCATCAGGGACATCAAGAAGTCCCTGAAGAGACTACCACAGGGGCTAAGCGAGACATACGCAAAGCTTCTAGTGCGTTCATGTCCCGCGGATGTTGCGCTTGTGAAGAAGATCATGACATGGCTCACCTTTTCCTGTGTTCCCCTCACCCTTCCCCAACTGTGGGAAGCACTCGCAATTGAGAAGGGCCAAAAGGTTATTGATGATGAGTGTCGACTACGAAGTCCTCAAGATATTTTACTCCTCGGTAACAGTCTCATCGCCATCTCACCAGATGGCCATGTTGCACTGTCTCATCTTTCTGTTCGGGACTACCTTGTTTCCGCTGAGATCAGGAATAACCCGAAAACGGCGGTCTTTGCTCTCGATCCTGGTCTCAGTCACAGGGAGCTGGCTCAAGATTGCCTCACTTATCTATTGCTCTCCAATCTATCTGCTGGACCGTCAAACACGGAACAAGAGTACTTGTCTAGGCTTGCACACTTTCCACTGCTTCAATACGCCACCAAATACTGGTTCTACCATGCTCGAAACGCGGCGGTTGACAATGGGCTTTGAAGCCTGACCATGAACTTCTTTGCTCCGGAGGCCAGGGGCAGCTTCATGTCATGGGTTCAAGTGTTGAACGCAGATTCGCCATTCAAATGGAACGTTTACCCTAGACATGCAACATCACTTTACTATGCTGCCTCGCTGGGACTTGACGAGGCAGTTGAGTCTCTACTTGGATGGACAACTCTAGAAGAGATCAATGCTCCCGGAAGTAGATTTGGAGGTACAGCCATTCATGCCGCAGCTATCCGGGGACATGTCTCAATCATCAAGAAGCTTGTTGCTGCAGAGGGTGACCCGGGCAAGGCAGACTTTAACAAGGTAACTCCTCTGCACAGTGCTGCAAGTCGACGCAGCATGGAAACGACCAGAGTCTTGTTGGAACACGGAGCCCCAAAAGAAGCCAAGGATGGCATGGATGGCAAGACTCCAGCCGATTGGGCCAGACTAAGTGGTCATGTGGACGTGGCGAGGATGATTGAATCATTTTCCGAAGAAATTGACCCGGGCAAAGAGTACCAAGGGA
The DNA here is from genome assembly GCA_006518225.1 of Fusarium neocosmosporiellum. Taxonomy (NCBI): domain Eukaryota; kingdom Fungi; phylum Ascomycota; class Sordariomycetes; order Hypocreales; family Nectriaceae; genus Fusarium; species Fusarium neocosmosporiellum. Next base: position 3,547 of record SSHR01000449.1, on the reverse strand, counting down.
GGAGCGGAAAAGGCACGAGCAGCGAGTTGCCTTCAGACGCGTTCTCAGACTCCATCCCTCATACAATTGAGGTATGGCAACCAGGTGTCTGCTTCTTTCCTGACTTCTATGAGAGAAGATCTGGTCTGGATTGTTCTCGCATCGTTGGCATAGCTGTCGGGGAAGAGTCCTGCACCTTTGACAGTGACTTTACAATCAGACAGAGTGAAGGGCTCGGCGATGGTTCGACCCCAGTATGGTAGCTAAGCGGTCGATATTACGGTTAGTCACACGATATTAAATTGCGATCGGCGGCGCTGGCAGATTGTTTAACCTTTCTTGACAACATGGCAGGATAAGATAATTTTAGGTCCTTTCCTTTAGTCACTCAGTTCTCTTTTGACCATTAAGGAGAAGGTGTGGTATAGTAGCACTAAAGACAGTTTTTCACAATGAACCAAGCGGCACAAGCGGCCAAGAGCCGTTTAAGGGATCAACAGTCAAAAGGAACATGATCTATTTATATTGCAAATCGGCCTTGGGGCTTTGAAGACCAAGCATCAGCCGGGACTGAGTCAGTTTCCTCCCAAACGTACATTTTTATCCATTGGTTGCTATTGTTTCGCTTTCAACCTTGGATCCCGAGCTTGGCTGAGGGGGAGTCAGTGCACTTAACCCCTCAACGTATCCTTGCCGCCTTAACGGAAGTTGCCCTGTCCATGGCAGCGAGACAGGGGAGGGTTGCTACCCCGCTTGACACACATGGAAATGGCTCCCTCGATCCACTTAATCCCGTTGTAGCTACCATCCTTGCGGCTGTCGGCATACCAAGTACCGATCTGCCGAGCAGATCCAATGCAGCCACGGAACTGCCGGCCGGATCGGCGGGTCGTGATGGGCTTGGTGATCATGACACCGCAGTTTCCGTTCTTGACGGTGCCTTTGGTGATGACAGAGGTCTGGGTGGTCCAGGTGCGGCTGTAGTTGATGCCGAGCGACGAGCTGAGACGGTCCTTGATGAACTTGATGTCGACGCCTGCACTGCCGCCAACAGTGTTGGAGATGCTGTAGCCAGAAGAGACGCTGATGTCCATGTCACCAACGGCGCAAACGACGGGGGACATCTGCATGTCCCAGTCCACAAAGGTCTCGGTCTTGTCGGTGACAATGTAGTCGGTGTTGTCGCACGAGGCTCGCTTCTTGGGACCGCCTTCAGAGGCCTCGGCATCCTCAAAATCAGGGATATCGGAGGCGTTGTAAGAGACCCAAGAAGGATCAAGCTCGGGAGCACCGATCTTGATGCCGGCAGCCTTGAGCGAGGCCAGGTAGACATCCTCCTTGACGACGTACTCTTCAGAACTGTTAGTACACCAACCGGTAGGAGAGAATCACGAGTGAGAAGTTAGAACTTACCAACACCATCGACAGGAACAATCACGTCGGTGGGCTTGAGCTCATATCCCGAAGTCCATTCGACAGCGCCGGGATAGGCTTCGGCTTCGGCTTCCAGAGGCATGGCGCCAACTACGGAAGCGAGGAGCAAGCCAACAAGGCCAAGGTGATGCATTTTGAAAACGATTGGGGGGTTTTAAAAGTGACTTGAGAGGAAGAAGATCGCAGAGCTTGCGAGGTGAGGTGATGGTTTTTCTTCTCAGAGCCGTGGACTTGGCGAGCTATTTATCTTTCACCGCGATGAGCTTCATGCTGTTGAGAGTCTTGTTGTCTCCCTGGCGAGGTGACAGGGGGGGCTACACTGAGCTCTCTCAAGTGCCGCACACATTCATGCGAACCCAGTGAGGGGTTTTCATGATTCTCTCAATCAACACACCGACGATGATCCCACAGCCATCGTGTATCACCCCACGCTTGTGATAGACCTAGACCTATGGCATCCTGGCATGAATTGTATCTAACCGCCAATTCTGTCAAAGAACCACGTGTGTGTGCATTGTCATTTTAATAGAGTTTTCTCGGTAGCGTGCTATGGTTCGTCCACCTCCCTGTTTGGATCTTCGTGTGAAACAGAAATTCGTATAACGAACGACCCTTGGGCTTCTAGGCCTCTTGCCGAGTCCCACAATGGAAGCCTTTAACGCCATGACATAGCAAGGGTCGTCAGCCCAATGACACCTGGCTCGTGGAAATTTACCATCGTTGTAGTGCCGAGTTCTACTATGTGGGCCAAGTGTCACTCCCGGCAGGCATGTCAAACCAGTCTCGCCCCACCAGGGTAGCCGCATGTGATGCTATTCGGTATCTACCTACTGAATCGAGGATATATAACTCAATGCGCTATGATATCTCCAACCAGCGCTCAAACTCTAACTACGTGGGAGTCAAGTCGAGTCGTCTGTCTTGGTGTAGAGATCAGCTGTCTGTCGGTCCGAGAGGAGATTGGAAGAAGGGAGAGATCACGAAGCCACGGCAACTCGGGTCTGACCGTCTAAGTCGTGGGGGCTGGGTGATAGAAGAATGGTTGCTGGATGGGAGACATGGGTCACGGTCACGTCTATAAAAACTCACAACACCAACGTCCCTCTCAATCCCCATCAGACACCAGACTCGTTCTCTCTACCTCTCAAAAGTCGTACTAGCAGCTCTTGTATCATGCAGTTCTCCATCTTCACCACCTTGGTCCTCATGGCCGCAAGCGGGTTCGTCAAGCTCCCCATTCCTTATCCCTTGTTAGCCCTAAGCAGCTAATAGTTGATGCTCCTCGCAGTGCCCACGCCGACCTCCACCGCTCTGCCGCCTGTGTGTCTAACAGGAGGACCTCTCCCATCGGTGGCACCCCTTGGAGCCCCAGCTACAACTGGCAGACTTCTTACGAAGTCCTCCCTGACGCAACCCGATGTGCTTGCAACTACTACCGAAACCGCAACACTGGCAATAAGAAGTGGGACAAGTGCCCCGACTGCACTTTCGTGAGTCTTGAATACTACCGTTGCCGTTATACCCCGGCTGAACTTGTCTTTAGGACGGCATCATCTGCAACTCGAAGAACGGTCACATTGGTGGCGATGAGGTGAGATCATGGTGCCCGTTACGAGGAGCAGTTCTAACCTTGCTACAGTTCACTTATTACTGTGAGAAGAAGTGCGGTGCTCATGGCGCTGAGGCCGACTAGTGCCGCTACGTGCGGTGAGGATTGTTGTGAGGAAGATGTTGTGATGAGAAGCCTTCATTTCGTCATTCACGGCTCGTGCGCTTTGATTATCCCTCTGTACCTAGTTCTAAGCTTAAATTCACATCTGTACATGCCCTAGAACTTGTAATCCACGGAACCGAAGGAACCCTTTACAAAAGACCTGGTGTTCTCACGTGATTACCCACTGCGTGTTCGTATTGCATCCGCTGTCTTGTGAGTTACAAACAGTCGTATGCTCTTAACAGTTTCACACAGAGCTGAGGCACAATCTCGCTAGTGTTCCATTTCCCCCAATATTACCCGTCATAATATTTTCTCTAATTCAAAGTACTAACTTGTGGGTATTAGGCTTGCATTAGCTCGCTCTGTCTGAATTATTTGAGAGTCTAGGGTATCTTTAGAAGAGTATTGATAATCGTA
>SSHR01000448.1:0-33237 GCA_006518225.1 Fusarium neocosmosporiellum | reverse complement strand
ATCAGAGGACGACGACAACCCGGAGGGGCAGGGCTGGGCTGTGGGCGGGGAAGGCCTGAAGGGTTCGGGGGAGGTTTACCGGGGGAACGTGATTTTCGGCTCCGGCTTCGTTGCTCGGACGTCAAGACGGCTCGAGTGTCTGGGCGACTGCATCTCGACAACAGGGTCTTGGACATGAAGCTTAGCTTGAAAAGATCAACGCATTCTCCATCGAGGATGCTTGTTTGGCTTATCTGATTGATTAATTGGATATTTCACCTCGTTGCTCCAGTTCCGGGATATACTAACCCAATTAGCCGACATCGGTGCCGTGCGAAGGCGTCATCATCCAACATTTGTCGCAATATTTCGCCATTCTGGAGATTAATAATGAAACCTCACTAACATAAACGGGTCCTAATAGGACAAGAGAAAACAACCCAAGATAGATATAAAGAGAATTAAATATCCAGAATCGGACAGCCTCTTTCTCCCTCTGCAGATTCAATCACCAAACCAACCAGTCAAAATGGCTCCTCCTACCGAGTTTATCAGCGTGACCTTCCCCAACCCCTCTACGGAGCTCAACCCCATCCCCGGCGCTGGCGTCGATCCCGAGTACCTCGTCCGCTATGCTCGGTCTCTGGATGATCATGAGTTCAACTACACTCTCATCCCCTACCACTCCTCCTCCTTCGACCCCTTCACCATTGGCGCCACCATCCTCGCCGTGACCAAGCAGATCAAGATTGTCATCGCTCTCCGCCCCAACACCGTCTACCCTACCGTTGCCGCCAAGTCCCTGGCTACTCTTGACCAGCTCGGCAAGGGCCGAGTTGTTGTCCACTTCATCGCCGGTGGCAACGATGCTGAGCAGGCCCGTGAGGGTGACTTCCTGAACAAGGAGGAGCGATATGAGCGCCAGGAGGAGTACATCAAGATTCTCCGCCGCGCCTGGGCCTCCACTGAGCCCTTTGACTGGGACGGCAAGTACTACAAGTTCAAGGACTTCAGCAGCCACGTCGTCCCTACCAACGGCCACATCGACGTCTCTGTCGGTGGATCTTCTGACGCCGCCTACCGCACTGGTGGTGCTCTCGCCGACATCTTTGGTCTTTGGGGTGAGCCCCTCAAGGAGACCAAGGAGCAGATCGACCGCATCTACGCCGAGGCCGAGAAGGCTGGCCGCAAGGACCGCCCTCGCATATGGGTCACCTTCCGACCCATCATCGCTGAGACTGAGGAGCTCGCCTGGGCCAAGGCTCACCGAACCCTGGACGCCCTCAAGACCAACCGACCCTCTCAGATTGGCAAGTTCGCCCCCAATGACAACACCCCTCAGAACGTTGGCTCCCAGCGTCTGCTGGACATTGCCAAGAAGGGTGAGGTCCAGGACCGCGCTCTGTGGTACCCTACCGTGACAGCCACCAACGCCCGCGGAGCCTCTACCGCTCTTGTCGGTTCTTACCAGACCGTCATCGACTCTATCCTCGACTATGTTGACCTCGGTGCCTCTCTCATCTCTATCCGTGGCTACGACAACCTCAACGATGCTATCGACTATGGCCGATACATCCTGCCCGGTGTGCGAGCGGGTCTGAAGGAGCGGGAGAACAAGGCCAACGATGCCTCCAAGGAGGAGCCTCCCAAGGTCGAAGCCGCCGAGGTCCCCAAGGCGGAGGCCCCCAAGGTGGTTCCTGTCACCGCTTAAGTGCAAAAATTGATGGTTTTGACTGGTTGGAATTGAATCCATAGTATGGCGTTTAACATCTCGAGCTATCAATAAATTCGTAAAACATGATTCTACTCTCCTTAGCCTCCGTGAAAATTGCAAGATATGTTTGATACCTTATATTTGATACTATCTCAGTATCATAGGTTTCACTATCCCCGGCGTTCCAGATATTAGTTGTGAAAGAGCAGAAACGAAGGCATACTATGAGCGAAGCAACATCTCACTATGTTATGTGCCATGAACATGTGGCACTAGATAGTTGACAAGAGCAGTTCCAGGGTAGATTTTAAATATTGTTATATTTGCTAGTAGCTTTATTAATTATGAGAGTGAAAAGACAACGTCTGCAGCATGGGCATCGTTGGGAAAAGGCCAGCCACAACGGCCAACATCAAAAGCGTCAATATGTCTACACATTTGCCTGGCAGTGGTTTTTGAGTTTAGACGGAATTACCTTGGGTTACGTCTAACGCGTTGCATGAAAGAGTTGGGCTCTCAGATAGACTCTCAACCTAAAATGTGGTCTCTCGCTATAGACAGATATTCTTGCTGTAATGAGGTAAGGCGAGTTGCCAAACATTATCTTTTCCTGTCATGGAATGAGATACAGGTAAATTATTATAGACAACACTCAGCAAATAGGCCAGTTGGCACTGGTGTACTCGGACAACTGTTCGTATCAGCCACGTCCGTGACTTGCAGGCCCCTACATCAAATAAGCCCAAAAGGGTTCTTTCAATATGCGTCTAATGCAGTCATCTAACGGTGCGAGTGGTTCTTATACCCTACCTTTAACATAGAAACTAAAATCAAAAGCTTTTCAGCAACCGGGACCATCATGTGTCACGCTTGAAGCCAAAACCTTCTCCACTCACCACATCTGCCCTTGACTAACCACATGATAGAGTACTTGACTTGCTCTCCACTGATATTTAAGCCTATAGTGACATATTCCCTTAAGCAGAGACAACGAAATTGGTCGTGATGCACAGTTGCCTTCCCCTGTTCTGGACTAGGCTCTGCTCAAGTGAGAAGCCACATCCGATAGATATGGTGCATATGGGTTTTGCACAACATAGAGACTTCACACTACCTGTTGCACATTCAAAGCCATAACCCTAAATGTGACTAACAAGGAGCTTGAGACATATATGCCCCAGACAAGGCAGATATAATTTTGGGGATACACGTGACTGTCACGTGCATGTCATCGCCAAACTTCCCAAAAAGGAAATCTGACACCAAACACCATTGCTGGCATCATCAACAGCATCCTGAGGATGCGCAAAAAGGCAGTTGATCCCGCGTAATTGAGGAACCAGCTTGAAGGGTGAATTAGTTGCCCCGTACTGGAATCGAACCAGTGATCTTATCATTACTAGTGATACGCTTTACCACTGAGCCAACGGGGCTTGTTGGGGTCTTCAAATGTTGGGACTATATGGGCGGTGGACGCAAGCCCAGCTCCACCAACAACTCCACCGTCGGTTCTAGGATAATTATTTCCCGGCTACAGACACAGTGTAACGGATAGGGGTATGGTGCTTTGTTGTATTTTACTGTCTGAGACATTTCAATTGGCAATGACAACATGTCTATCCAATCTATTTTCTGAGTGCGATCGCCATGTTTGTCAGTAGACCTTCCTCTTGTTTTTAACCAAGTGAAGCTGGAGTTCTTCCCGGAATCAATCTTCTGACGATGTGGTACATTTGCATCGGTCAACAGTAGTGGATTGATGCGGAAGCTTTGTGACTCGATTCGATCTGTCCAGCCGTAGCCGAGCTTTCCAACACATTGATTCCATTATCGATCTCATGTCTGGTCTCAAATGCCTGTTTCGGAATCATTCAAGATACATCTGGGGAGAGACATCTCCGCGGCCCCACAACCAAAAATGATTCCAAAGATCAGATCACCCCAACTACCGAATAGGAAATTGACTCACGAGTTCAGCTGCAGGTATGGCTGCAGCCCTGCAGCGTGGCGTACCACGAGGCAGTTTGCGGGGCAAGACCAAGAGTCACCGCTCTAACAAAGGAGTTAACGTCTTGCTGTATTCTGCCCTGTTTTTCATCACATCTGTTAGGATCTGCCAATGTGACCTTGAAGGTTTTGGCAGGCGGGAACTACTTACAAAACGGGCAGAGAATCTTTTCCCCTTGGCGTTGCTAATCGTGTGGTTCCCATACGCGCCCACATCGGGCTAGGGCACTTTCAGGTAATAAGAAGCATATCGATGCTATTGCAAGGGACGGAGTTGATTCCAGGTGTTCGGCTCCGGTTCAGTCATTGACGAGGAGTACCGCAGGAGCCGAGGACCCTCGGTTTGACAATTCCGGTGACATCATTGGTCGAGGGTCTTGTTTCATGGATGCACGAGCAAGTGATTGTATGACTGCCAAGATAAGGGCCTTGGTATTTAAACCACCGACGTCCTCGTCCTGTTCGAGACAACCATATTCAATTCAACCGAGTTTTTTTTTTTTTTATTCCCATCATCAATATTCGACAGCCATGTATATCAAAGGACCCCACGGAGAGACTGATATTTCAGCCCTGCGGAAATTGATCCGAGAGAACCCTCTTGGCCTTCTCACCACAGCCATCCCTTCTCCCAACTTTGACTTTCTTCAGTCCAGCCATATCCCCTTTGTGCTAGACGTCGAAGATGAGTCAAGCGAGACCGAGCTGGGAAAGCTGCGAGGCCACCTGGCGAGGGTGAACCCACAGAGCAAGGCCATGATCGAGAGCCTCTCCGAGAACCCTCAGTTGAACAACGTCATTGAGCAAGACGTCATTGTCATCTTCAACTCTCCCATTCAGCACTACGTTACGCCCAAATTCTACACAGAAACAAAGCCCACCACCGGCAAGGTTGTTCCTACATGGAACTACGCCGCGGTACAGGTCTACGGCCGCGCCAAGGTCTTTTACGACTCCAAGGCCGAGGAGACGGGCCAGTTCCTCACGAAGCAGATTGGAGACCTCAGCTACCACGCCGAGACTCAAGTCATGGGCTTCACCGGCGGCGATAACCCCGTGGACTGGAAGTTGACTGATGCTCCGGACCGGTTCATCCAGCTCCTGCAGAAGAGCATCATCGGCATCGAGATTGAGATTACAAAGATGGGGGGAAAGTTTAAGATGAGTCAGGAGATGGGCATGGGCGATCGCGAGGGTGTCATCAAGGGGTTCTCGAGGTTGGAGTCTGAGAGGGCGCAGGAGATGTCTAAGCTTGTGCAACATCGGAGTGATCTGAAGGAGGCAAAGAAGGCCCAGGCATGATTGGTATGTTTTAAAGAGGAAACGACGGAAAGACTAGGAATAGAATATCACGCTTTCGCAACTAAACTTTCACGAAACCAACTTCTAGTGAGGCCTTGACCTGCATCTGTGCCCAGCCCCTCAATTTCCCACCGAGTCACATGTTGTGGCTGAGACACGTAGGCAATACTTCCGTCGTAAGCAGAAGATGCCACGCTTTCCTCAACATTCACGCTGATTTCCTTTGCCAGGCGTCTACGAGATGGCTAAATGGAGGTATTCAAGCCCGTCGGAGCTACAGAAACGTCAGCTGGCCACTATCTTGTCTGGCCAGGATCGACCCCCATCTTCCAACAAGGTCCAAGGATCGACCCAGTCCAATCGCAACGGAACCAGAAGCACCAATGTCAACTTTGAATCTGTTCTCCCGCAACCTGATAACCTCATCTGCAGGCTTCCATTCGAGATACGTTCTGACATCTACTTGATGCTCTGGAGGCAGGCCGGTCTGACGCAACACGTCAACCCAACTGATGACTGGGACACGCGGCCCTTTCACTACAGGTGCATCACCCATGAGCCATCCTCCGAGAGCGGTTCCGGTGCCGAGACAGCCACGCAGCCGTATCCAAGGCAGCGGGCGCCCTTGGACGAGGGCTGTTACTACTGCCGTGTCAGATTCGACCATGGCTTTGATGAAGTGAGCGGTCCTCCGCCTGCCTTGGAGAAGAGTGCATTCTTGCCCATGCTGTTGACCTGCAAGGCAATGTGAGTTGAAAGGATTCCTTTTATCCTATCGTGCTCATCAAGCTTCATAGTCACCTTGACGTACTCGAGTCGATTGGCCGCCACGTGTGCTTCAACTTCATGTACTTCTTCGATGCAGCGAGCTTCTTGATCGACGTTCAACCTCCGATGGTGTACCAGCTCCGACACATCTGCATGATGCAGAACCTCCGCGGCGACGAGTGGCGAGCCCACGAGGAATGGGTCAAACTAACAAAAGTCTTTTATCAGTTCCCAGAGCTGCAGCGCATCACCTTCTACATGGGCACGGAACAAGTCGGGTGGCGACGCGAGTTGCCTCGTCGACAGGTCCTGAACCCAAGGCTCTGCTTCTGGTTCGCGTGGCTGCCTCCTCATATCGAGTTGGAGGTTTCCATCCCCTGTGAGTCATTGAGGGACACAGAGAAGAGAGAGAAGGGGTATTTTTTCCAATTTCTAAAGATGAGCGGCGGGTTGGTTGACGGGGCTACTCTGGATATGATTCTTGGGGATGACCATCCCCAAACTCGGCCAGAGGTTATACATTACCCTCGTCTTGAGTTGCCAGAATAGCGATACTTTGGACCAAAAAGATTTGAGAATGTTTTAAATTATTACCAAAAGGATCAGGTCTATATATGAAATCTTTCTTCCGGAATAATGAAAATCTTCAAGACTGGCCTCAGTTAACCTTTATTCAATCTCGGCCAATAGCTGATGCCGCGACGTGGCATTCAACAGCCGATCCCCTTGATCCAAATACCGAAGTATAGAATTGCACTTGGCAAAGTCTTTCTGGTCCAAAATCTTGTACTCGATTAGGAGCTGGTGTCGAGGACCTTGGCTGCTTGCCACCTCCTGCCACGCCTCTTCCTCCCAAACACCAAGACGGCCGAACCATGTACTTGAAAGCCGCACGACAGGGCGCTCCGGATCTGCCCTGTACTGGAAAATACACGAACTCGAGGCGTCGGTGTGCCAGAGCTCCATCCTTTGCAGCTTTGGCATTCTTTGAGCCACTGTAGCCGCTCGGAGGATCAAGAGGCGGTACGTGATGGGTTGAAGCCAGAGAGAGGTGAGTGAAATTCGCTCCAGCTTCCTCCATTTCACCCCCTTGTCCGGATTTGGGTTGTTCGTGACGACGTAAAAGAAAATGTCCATGGCATCAACATTGTGGGCAAAGTGCAGCTCCTCGAGCCGCTGGCTTGAGTCAGCCAGAGCCCTGGCCAAGCAATGGCTGGGGGTTCTCCGGCGACTCAAGTGGGCAGAGGTCATGTCCTCATAGCAGGCAACAGACTTTAGAGTCTTTCGGCTCTGGAGCACTTTGTCAAACAGCAGGGCATGTTCCTCGTCCCGTACCTCGAGAAAGGCAGACCCCATGTTGCTGAAAAGGGCACCCCAGTGCTCATAACGGAGATGCTTGAGCTGGGTCAAGCTCTGTATGATTGGCTGCAGGGTTTTCGGAACTGAAAAGTATCGAAGGCACTGTCGTCGAATAACAAAGGTGTCAACCACCCTGACACAAGGCAATGTCTTTAACCGCCGGACAGGTTGCGCGCGCATGTCGAACCGTAGCCCTGTGGGTTCTCCGAACGGTCTCGGCTTGCGGTGCGAGAGGCATTTGCGAGGCCCATCACTAGAGGCTATAGTACTGCGTTGTATGAGCTGCTCTGGGCCCATTGCCCCCATCCAACCCTTGTCATTGATTTGCCTTCGCATTCTCGGACCCGCGTGACAAAGGTCACTTGGAGAATGCGCACTAATCTCCAAAGTAAAGCCTTGCCTCGTTGTAGTAACGGCATCCTTCCTTTTCCAGCAGGATAAAATGTCAAAGAGGTCCCAGACGGCGTTGGTCAAGATGAACTTGTTGGTCCTGTCTTCGGCAATCGATTCCGGTTCACGACATTCCTCACAATTGTATTCTGTGAGCTCTAGACGGAGCCACAGCCATCGTAGGAGCGGTCTTCGGCGGCCTTGAACAAGAGCGGCGAACTCGGCAACGTCGGATTGGTGGAGAGTGAGGTCGCCAAATGTTTCTGTTTCGAAGAGATGCTGCCATTCTCGACAGACGGCGGCACATGCTGACAACTTGGGTGATTGGACTTGTTTGAATGATTCTACCGTATGTCCAACAATCATTAATTTCAACTCGCCGGGTAGACGTTCCCAGGAGGCGAGTGAGCTGGCGGGTTGACGAGGCATTGTCAACCGTGGTTTGCCGGCTTTGCTGGGGGTCGATTGTCGATGGCAGTGACTGAAAGGGAGAGTTAGGCTGGAGTAGATCTGGCCGCCGATATATATCAGTCAAGATTAAGGTTGATGCAGCAAGAAAGAGTCATCCGAATCTGACACATGAACCATAAAGCAGTGGCTGCATCCATGTTGATATCATTCAAGATAGGTAACAAGCCATGCGTAGAGGGTCCTGCTTGGGAGCTCGCAATCATTAAGCAGTACTCGCGCAACCTGCAACTTGCCTTTACCGGGCAGATGGATCTGGACTCTGAGGTACCCATCCCGAGCGTCTGAGCCAGGACCATAGAAAAGGACTTGCTACCTGCAGTCACCACACTCATCAAACTGCCCGGCGAGAAGAGTTTCGCCGAGAAAAGCTTCCTCACGTGAGGAAAGGTTCTGCGCATCACCTAACGGCTGAAGTTACTCATCCGTAGCCAATCAGACTCATTCAAATACCGCGAGGGCTCGGTTTCGTGTCCCGAGTCTGTTGACAGCAGATGGTGGCCGGTCGATAGCTAACAAGGAGCGATCCCTGGAGTCAGTCATTTGCGACTAATGCTGAACACAGTCCTGGTGTAGCAGATCTATCTGCAGCCGTTGTACGTTGGGCCATGTCGATACATATTATGGTACGTTGTGGAGCAGAGCCAGCGCCAGACAAACCTCTCATCAGGCTCGAAGGCTACGTTGAGCCCATGAATTGATGGATCAGAAGACGAATACGCGCGCGAGAGACTGTCACTAGAGATGCAGCCAATGCCGAAGGAAATCCGGGACGTGTTTCCGAGTGGTTCATTTGGCTGAGAGCAATTCGAGTGGAGCCAGTTTGTGATTGTGATGGATCATGTTGCTGTTCCCTCATCATCAGCAACTCGTCTCTTGTTCATGTTCGGCGTGAAAGGAGCCTGTCGACACTCACTGTCAACCCCGAAATAGATACCCAGGAAGAAAAAGAAAAAAAAAGAGAGGGGAAGACGATAAGCCGCAAGAGACTTCTGTCGTTCCAAATGCTGTACTACACAAGCCTTGACAAGCCTCAAGCCTCAAGCCTCAAGCCTCATCTCGATAATCTCGGCCGCCGTCCGATCACGATAGCCGACAAGCCCGTGCCGGAGCCAACATCAGCCCACCAATTCCCTCCAAAAGCAAGCGGGTCCGTCTCGGTAGTTTTCGCGCCCGACAAACCCTGGAGCGACGGCCGGGCCACCACGTGGAGTCGGCCATTGGAACTCGATTCGCGTCCCTCTCCAGACTCTAGAACAGTGGGCAAACTCGGTTTCCACTCACACAAAACTCATTAAGCCTTAGAGGCTCTCCAAGTCGCTCTCTGAAGAGAAACCACTGCTCCCACGTGTGTCGTAGCGTCGATTGATCCTCCGGGGCGTGACTATCACGAGCCTTTGATCTGACAGGCTTCATGCCCAAACAAGGCACGGCCGCCCACTCTCCCCACGCCCATAGACCAACCGCAATCCGGCCGATTGCTACCTTGAATATCGCGTCCGTGACGTATCGCGTCGTCAAAAGCCTCCCGAGCGACGAATCAGCGGCCCCACGTGTCGGCGTGGGTCGCCGTGTGGAACCTCCATCGGGAGCGAGATGAGGGGTTTGAGGCGGGCCCGTGGGAGCCTCCAAGCTCTTTCTCGGCGAGTCAAGTGTGACAGAATGCGAATGTGCGTATAGAAACTCGGTTCATGACTATTCTGGACAAAACTATCTCGCGTTTGCCGCCCAGAAGTCGTGAGTTGACTGCTTTAGGCGACCGGAGGTGGGGGTTGGAAACAAGGCGAGTTGAGATATAAACACCAGATACCTCAAGACGATGCTTGTGGTGGGGGCTTGCTTGGGGGGCCAGAATATTCTCTCTCATTCTTCGAATTTCTCTCCTCTTCGAGGACCCTCTCTGTATTGATTCACTTGTTGTTTCCTTGCCCAATCTCTACAGCAACCGACTCCATTTGCATCATCATGGACAAGGCGACCCTCTTGACTGCTTCCAAGGTGGAGCTCTCCGTTTCCGCCCATCCCCGCTCCGATATCATCAGGTTGCTTGGCCCGGCTCTAGAAATTGCCCTTCGATTCCAGAGCCTCGTCAGTTCCGTCTCCCTCTTCCTCTGCCTTCGCGCATGGCTTCTCACGAGCATCACCTTCGCTGGTGTCTTCTATGCGAGCAGAATCGTGGCCCTGAAAGCCTGTGTTGCGACAAAGTTTAGTGTTTCCCACAGCTTCAACATGTCGAGCAAAGCAGTCGTTGGTGTGTGGAACTCGAGAAGCGTTCAGAGGCTGCGAAAGAAGCTCTGGTACGAATTCGCCGTATTCGTTCTCGGAAGTGGCAACATGGTCTTCCTCATGCTGTTCTGGCCTGGGTGGTGGCTGCTCGCAGGCGCATGCTGGGCTGTCTGGATGCTCTTCGGCTGAGCTCGTCTTGTCCTTGTTCGAGTTCGCTTGTGAACTTTGAACCAACTTCGATACGTGACCCATCGCTCCATAATCTGTCGTCAAACCATACATACCCACACCCCCTTCGAGACAATATCGACATTCCATAACCGCCAATCCGACCACATCAGCGCGAGAAGAAAAAGGTATTCCCGCCAGCGTCCTTGCGCACCTCCTTCCCGTAGTCCTTCGCCGGGTCAAACTCCTGCCACATACTCGCGGGGAAGATATGCTTGTTCTTCTCGTACCACCGCCGATCAACAACCTTGGTCAGAGCCGGATCATCGGTAGCACCCTCGAGGGTGTCGACATCTGGAAGAGCTTTCGCAGCAGCTGCCTTGGAGGCAGGTGTGACGAGGGGATCGCTGGGTTTCGTGTCGTCGGTGGATTCGGGCTTTTGGGGGGCTTCCGCGCTGTAGTCGAATACAGGCTGACCGCCGGGGCCAAGGGTTTTGTTCATGGCAAAGAAATAGAAGTCATAGTGCTGGACAAACAATTAGAAACATTCAAAGACAAACGTCGCAGACAACTCACATGTGGTATAATGACTGTTCCACGGACAAGCATGAGATCGTCCACACCCACTCTTGCCCACTCTCTCCGGGCATTGGCTTTTTCTCCCACCCCAAGCTCGGCGCCAACCTTGCGACTCTTGTCCAGAAACACCCAGACGTAGTCGCCCTTCTTGACACGGACAGTGCCGCCGGGGATGTTGGAGCCGTCGTAGAAGACAAAGGGTATCGTGATTTCGGTCGCCTTGACAGCTTCTTGGATGGCCAGGAACTCGCGACGGAGGGCTTCGCGTTCGGCGGCCTCTTTGCGGAGTGCGCTCTTGGTCATGGCCCTGGGGACGATGCCTACCGAGGCATTGGCCTTGAATTTCGTTTTCACATCGCTATCGCTCCCTTCGGTATCGTTCGCGCTGTCCTTCTTCGCCTTTGGCGTTGGCTTTGACGGTGCCGCATTGTCGTCGCCTTCTTCGTCATCGAACGAGAGGAGCTTCTTGCCCAGCTTCTTCTTCTTCTGCTTCTTCACGGGACGTGGGCCGCTTCCCGTGTCACTGCCACCGTTGTCAGGAGTGCCTGTGAGGGAGCGATCCGGTGTGGACGTGCCTGAGAACGCGGCCTCGCGGGCTTCGCGCTCCTGCTGCTCGAGAACCTCAGCGCGGCGCTTGCGGAAGTCGGAGAGGGCGACGAGGCCGACCGTGTGCGTGGATAATCGTTCATGAGTCGTCTTGTTCTGCGGCGTGAACCGGGATGAGCCTTGGTCGGACATCGTGCGCAAAGAATGTTGAGCAATTGATGAAGGCAGCTGGGAGTTGCGACGAGGCGACAACGAAATCACAGTCCCGTGATCGCGTACAGTTAGGCTGAGTCGCTGGCACTGTATTTACGAGGGGAGGCGGCTGGACACAGTGCGAAGGACTCGCACCTGGCTGCCAGCACAGGACATGTCAACTTGCCGGCAATTGAATCAGCCCAGGTGCTTCAACTACAAGGAAATCAATCTTCATGAATGAATTGTGTACATGGCATGTTGTAACAGGGATTTCAAGGATATATAAAATCCGTTTTCAGTAACTGAATATGCTATGCACCTTGATCGGATGTCCCCTTCTCCGCACCCTGCACCCGCATACTCACGTCATTCATTCAACCTCGAGTTGACCAACACTTCATGTTGTTCTGCACCTTGACCCGTCCAAGAGTTTCTCTATCTTCAAGACTCCCGATACTCTCAAGCCAAACTTTTAAGCGCACCATGACCAACGTTGATACCTCGCTCCCTGCCGAGCCCTCGGGCGCTGCGGCCGAGTTCGCTGCCCGCCACTCAGAAGAGCACCCACTGAAACTCTACGGCGGCTGGTTCTGCCCCTTTGTCCAGCGGTCGTGGATCACCCTGCACGAGAAGAACGTGCCGCATCAATACATCGAGATCAATCCGTACAAGAAGGAGGCATCCTTCCTCGCCATGAACCCTCGTGGTCTTGTCCCTACCTTAGCTGTACCCGTCGGTGCCAAAGGCGAGGTGCAAAAGCCCTTGTTTGAGAGCAATATTGTGTGCGAGTACCTGGACGAGGCGTATGCGGATGAGGCTACCTACGGTCCGCGGTTGCTTCCCTCGGATCCTTACGAGAGGGCACGATGCAGACTCTGGATCGATCACATCAGCTCGCGAATCATCCCTGCCTTCTACAAGCTCCTCCAGCACACTCCTGAAAAGCCCTACAGTCTGGACCAAGCACGAGAGGAGCTCCATGGCCACATTAAAACCCTCGTCAAGGAAATGGATGCAGAAGGACCCTGGTTCTTAGGCGCCAACTTCAGCCTCGTGGATATTTGCCTGGCGCCTTGGGCCAAGCGCCTGTTCCTGATCGATCACTACAAGAACGGCGGGCACGGAATTCCTCAGTCTGGTGGTGGAGATGATGAAGGCATCTGGGCGAGATGGAGAAAGTGGAGTGATGCTATCCTTGATCGCAAGAGCGTCAAGGAAACGTGGAGCGCTGACGAGCGATACATCATTGCTTACAAGAGGTATGCTGATGATACTACCAATTCTCTTGTAGGTCAGGCCACGAGAGAGGGCAAGAGGCTGCCTTAGAGTAGACGGTCGGGAATAGGATCTTGATGGTGTGTTCCCCAGTCACCTCTAACTGAGGAGAATAGCTCCTACTAGTCAACTATTCGCTAGCATGACGTTTATGCAATCTAAAACATGTCGCTGAACCTTGGATTCCAGGGTAAAGCCCCTGTTTATCCCCAGTCTCCCCAAGGATACAATTGCGTGTGCCAAGGGGCGGAGCCAAGATTAAGTGCTGACAGCAGATCTGGTTTTCCAGGTATGCTTTTCAGGGTAGCTAGGTGAGGCTTGGCTTATAATCGTCATTAAAGTACTATTGCAAAAGGATCTTATCGACGCTTTGAATTGAAAGACTCAACCCTGCAAGGGTCACTAAGGATTACAACAGCTGCGAGGACAGTACACTCATTAGCACGCCAGATATACAGTCGAAAAAATGATTAAATATTAAGAATTACTAGAACAGAAAGTTAAACTCCAACGCATACATAGTATTCCGCCCACAGACTCTTGCAGTCAGAACCAATAGCCGGATTCCACTTATAAAGGTTTGCCATGGTGATCTTGTATTAGTTCTGGATCGAGGCGCAAGTCGTTGTGGATTTGACGAGATGAAACTTCTCGCAGCTCTTAGTCATACCGGCCTAGATAGGCGTAGGCGTCGAGATGCCGTTGCCTAGGTCAGTTAGCGTCAGCGTCTGCCCGATGTGTTAGAATGGGTATGAAATTAGGGCATTCCAAGGGTGAGATTGAATGCCTCAGGGCATTCCCGGCCTCCCTGCGAATTACACCAACATTCCTATGCAACTAGGAGAGTATAGCAGTATAAATACTCCGGATCAATCCCTCAGATAGAAGAGGGAGGCAAGCTTCAATACAATCTCTTCTGGCTACACTCAATGTTGCACACTCTCAACCTTAGAGACGATGACACCCACACAGACGTTGTAGTCAGTCCACAGGGACGTACACGTAGACCCGACGGCAGGATTCCACTTATAAAAGTCGGCGAAGGAAATCTTGTAGTAGTTCTGGATGGACGCGCAGGTGGTGGTTGATTTTACGAGGTGGAACTTGTTGCAGTTCCCGGTCATCCCTGTCTGAATCGGCGTGGGTGTTGAGATGCCGTTTCCGGGCGTCGTAGGGGTAGGTGTGTAGCCGACAACGCTGACGCAGACGTAGTAGTTGGCAAGCAGAGATTGACAGTTTGTGCCCACGGCTGGGTTCCATTTGTAGAAGTCGGCTAGAGGGAGCTTGTAGTAGTTCTCAATGGAGGCGCAAGTTGTGGTCGTTTTAACGAGGTGGAACTTGTTGCAGTTTTTAGCCATACCGTTCTGGATAGGCGACGGCGTTTCGATCCCGTTGTTACCACCAGTCTGCGTGGGAGTAGGCGTCGAGCCAGTGATACCCACGCAAACGTAGTAGTTTGCTAGTAGTGACTGGCAATTTGTGCCTACAGCCGGGTTCCACTTGTAAAAGTCTGCCAGGGGGAGCTTATAGTAGTCTTGAATAGACAGACATGTCGTGATTGTCTTGACCAGATGAAACTTGTTGCAGTTCTTGACCATGCCGCTCTGGATAGGTGACGGTGTTTCGATCCCCTTGGTAGGAGTGCTGGGCTTGGTTGGAGTGGCGTCGTGCCGATGATGGAAACACATGCGTATGTGTCTGCCCACAGTCCAGCGCAGTTGGTGCCGGTCTTGGAGTTCCATGTCGTGAACTGGGTGGGCTAGGGTGATGCCGTGCTTGGAGGCAATGTCCGTATAGCCTTCGCCCTTTTGGACAAGGTAGAACTTGTCACAGTTGCTGACGATGCCGGGCTGGACCGGGTCTGGGGTTTCGACCCCGTTCCCAGCGGCGGTGGTTGTGGTGGTCTTTGTAGGGGTAGTCTTTGAGGGGACAAGCGTGGTTATTGTAGGCTGGGCCGTAGTCACTGGCTTGCTTGTAGTGCTGGTGACTGGAGCCGACTTGGCTTCAATGCAGTACGAGTAGCCTTCTTGGAAGTTCTCGCAAGTTTCTGTGATGGAAGGGTTCTGAAAGACCCAGGGTCAGCCACAACTCGGTATTTCGGAAGGATAACTGGATTACCCATTTCAGGAAGTCCTCCATGGAGATGTCCCATGCCCAAGGCAACATGTCACAGGAAAGCGACCCATCATTGTCATACCAGAATGCACAGTTCTCAATGGTCCCCGGAGCAGGTGGCATAGACGGCGTTTCGTCACGTCGGTGACGGTGGGATCTCGCGCCATGGCTGACCTGAAAAGAGAAGGAGGCAGCAGAGAACACAAGAATATGGTTGAGTCTCATCTTGAAAGAGCGCCGGATCAATCAAAGAGGGGTGAAGGGGGATGGTAGTGAATGGAGCCGGGTTGAGATGGGGACTGCGTTCAACTTGTTAGTTATACTTTTCATCTTTCCCTCGTAGCTCGCTTAGGCGAGGCCAAAGCAACTACTGGCAAGTGGTGTCGTGCAATTTCCCTCCAACTAGACTTGCGTAGTGACTTGGGCAATACACATTCCATCATGTCCGCTTTTCTGAATTCTGATGCCAACACCACGAGTTCATTTCGGCTGCTCCGTACAGACAGAGCATGTAACGGACCACTATGAGAAAACAGCAGTTCCAATTTCACTATCGTGTAAATGGAAGGTGGTGTCTTGGGCTGTTGGTTCGGGCATTTTGATCACCAGGCTGCCTCTTGGCCCAGGCTATTCGGCCTGTTCCTCGCTTCCAGCACCCATGTCAAGGCTATATCGAAGAAGATAGGCTAAAGAAAAGTCTCCGTCTGGTGATCAGCCTTGTCACGCAGGCACTGGGTGTTATTCCCGACGTCCAATTGGACAGCAGGTGAAATGGCTAAGCCTTGGCAAGGTTACACTGTAGACCACTCCATAAAGACCACTTTAAGAAGCGACCCCTAGAGCAACAAGGTGCTGACACGGCCCGGCCCGAGATCCCTAGCGCACGTAGGCCCCGGACGGGAACTGTAGATAAAGTCGCCGCAGGATCCCGCCTCTGTTGCTCTTCACCCACATCATCCGACCCCGGATTCTCCACACTGATATGACCGACACTACCCTCGAACTTCGAACCAACAGAGCCAAGAAAAACGTGGGAAATGAAGTTCTCTAGCGTCCTCTTGTAAGTGTCACCCCCCTTGGTGGTGCATCAGGCTCTACCTGATCCGATTCTGATCCTTCTAACGGCCACGAGCAGGGCGTCTTTGGGAACGTCTGCCTCCCTTGGCATGCAGAAGAGGGAATCATCGGCGTTCCCCTTTGATCTCGGGGTGAACCTCGTCTTTCCACGGCCTAACGAGACATATCGTCCGGTCTACCCCTTCCCCGTTGTCTTTGCCATTACTGGGGCGGCTGAGGCGTGGCCTCACCAGTTCTTCTTTAGGTGGTGGCTAGAAGGCAACCACAGCTGGCCCATCAGAACCGATGACCGGCCCCTGGCCTCGAGCGAGCTTCCTGACAAGACCATTTTCACCGAGGGACAGCTCGAACCAGCTGTGGAGCCGTACTACTTTATCAACGGCACAGGCCTTGTTCTCAACTCGACTTCTACGGAATGGCAGTTTGGTTGGGAATTGCAGATCGCCCAGGAATGTGAGCCTGGCGAGTTGGGCAGTTACTCGAAACGCGACGAGATGAGCTTTTCAACCTCTCCGAATGGTTCTCTACCCAACATGACCGTGACCACTGGAAAGTCATGTCCTCTCGAGATCCTGCATCTTCGATACCTGGAAAACAGGACAACAAACCTTGAAGATGTCGGAAAGTATCTATGGTCGAACAGCTGCGTGGTGGTGACGGACCAGGAGGGATCCGGAGACCCGTGCAAGATTGACACCGGGCCCAAGTTGGAATCACTCGTTGCCACCAAGATGCTCAAGGTTGCTTCGTGTCCAACCGACCAGCCGTGGCCAGATGAGAAGAACCTGCGTGGTCCAGAGTCATGCAGCCTCCTGTATCCCGAGCCAGCCGAGGAGGACGCGGCAAACATTCTATCACTGGCCTTTTGGGCAGCTCTCGGAACCTTTGTCTTGGGCTTTTGCATCTTGTGATACGTTAGAATAGGCTTAATCTCTGCAAGTAGTTGAAATGTTACCTAGAGTCATGTTTTTAAATCGTGTCACACTTCTGCCAGGGGCGCATCCTACTCAGTCTGCAAGTTCTTCAAAGTCACCATGTGAACAAATTCAATGTAACTCTTTTATTGTCGCATGGCCCTTTCATCTTGCCACAAAAAAAAAAAAAAAAACCCTAGAACCAACACGCTGTTGCATTGAGACAGAGTAGCCAGCACGTTTATCCGCCAATGGTGCTCCTGCCAAGACTATTTGCTAAGAACATCATTCACTGCTCGCAAGGCCTTCGGGTTCTGAGGTTGAATATCAGATCACTATTGACAAATGGGTTCCAATACTTAATAAAGGTAGCAGTTGTGAACCATGAACTAGAGGTCTTATGCCTTTGCATCGATACACTCATTACAGTCGAAACCACAAACTTTTGTCTCTCATTTTCAATACCGTCTCTCGTTTCACTGCATTCTCTCATTCCAATACTGTCTTTGTTTGAATCCTACCATCGTTCATTCTCATCCATCTCATTTCTGATCTGATGACCAAATTGTCATGAAGATCCCAATGTTAGCAACTGGCCTGTTGGCCACTCTTTGGCTAGCACGTCCAGCTACGGCTCTTGAACCACTGCAAGACCAGACCGAGCTGAACGTCTGCCCTCCGTTTATCACCGAAGCTGGCCCTGATCCATCCAACTGGACACTGTTCAGCAGCTTGGATGATGTTCTGGCTTGCAACCACAAGCCAAGACTTCTTGACTTTACTATCCATTATCCTCTCCGTGCCTCGGGCCCTGGAAACATCGTCCGGGCGTGTACCTCATTCCAAGGAGAGCTACTCAACCTCACTGGCGTCGAGACTTCGTCCACCGCAGCTCTCACTGCCAATGCCAAGCATGAGCTGCAGATTGCTTGGGACGACACAGATGAGCGCGTCATCACACCCCAAGCCATCACCGTCGTCAAGGAACTGCAGAGCTTCCTTTTGACGGAGGTTGCAGCCAACAAGTCATCCATCTTTGTTCACTATGGCGACACGGCCGTCGGCATCTATATTGGGGAAGGCATATTGCCCGCCAAGATAGCTACAGACGTCGTTGAGCCCATGGTCGAGCATATTTGGAATTCCAGTATGCCAAGGAGACTGGCAGTTGAGCTTTGCAACTCGGAGCTCAACTCGGACTACACCGTTGGTATCATGGTCGACACCACTCCCGGCCCTGCGTCTCTCATCAACGTGCAGTCGGTAGTGAGCTCTTGGAGCAATGCCACCTGCCTGGACGGCCTTGAACATACCAAGCCCTTCGGTGCCTTGGATATTGAGGCCACAAGCCCCCCCTCGTCGAGGTCAAAGACCTCGAGGCCTTCAACAAGAATACCTGGGGCTGGTCCGGGTGCAAGCGGCTGTTTGCTGAAGCCGTCATCTGCCTCAGCAAGGGTGATCCGCCCATGCCCAGCCCCATCTCCAACGCAGTGTGCGGACCTCAGAAGCCAGCTAAGGGTGAGGACCTGTCAGATCTCAACCCCTGCCCGTTGAACGCATGCTGCAACATCTGGGGGCAGTGCGGTATCACGGAAGACTTCTGCAAGAACACGACACTCGGCCTGCCCGGCACGGCTAAGGAGGGAACCAACGGATGTATATCCAACTGTGGCACTGACATCGTGAACAACAAGTCTCCTCCGGGCAGCTTCATGAGGGTCGGGTACTTTGAGGCCTGGAACGAGGAACGGCCTTGTCTCCGGATGGATGCGTCGGAGCTCGACTCCATGACTGAGCTGACCCACGTGCACTTCTCCTTTGCGAAACTCACCGAGAGCTTCGAGGTTGACGTCAGCGAGGTATCCTACCAGTTCAACAAGTTCAAGAAGCTCAAGGGCCCCAAGCGCATCCTTGCATTTGGTGGGTAGACTCGACGCATCCTACCAAATACCACATCCTTCGCAATGCGGTCAAGCAGCAGAACCGTCTCACCGTTGCCAAGAACATTGCCGCCTTCATCAAGAAGCATGATCTGGACGGCGTCGACATAGACTGGGAGTATCCCGGGGCTCCAGATATCCCCGACATTCCTCCAGCCGATGAGACAGACGGCAGCAACTACCTCGGCATGTTGACACTTCTCAAGGCTCAGCTGAGCGGCAAGTCACTCTCCATTGCAGCTCCAGCATCCTTCTGGTATCTTAAGCCATACCCCATCGAGAAGATGGCCAAGGTCGTCGACTACATCATCTACATGACGTACGACCTGCACGGCCAATGGGACTATGACAACAAGTGGGCTTCTCCAGGCTGTTCCAAGGGAGACTGCCTACGTTCTCACGTCAACCTGACTGAGACTCTGGGTGCCCTATCCATGATTACCAAAGCTGGCGTGTCGTCCACCAAGGTCATCGTCGGCGTCACGAGCTATGGTAGATCGTTCAAGATGGCCAAGGCAGGGTGCACCGGGCCCATGTGCAAGTTTCTCGGCTCCTCAACCGAGTCCCTGGCCAGGAAGGGCATCTGTACCGGAACAGCCGGATACATCTCCAACGCCGAGATTGACGACCTCATCGGCAGGCGCGCCAAGAGCGTCAAGAAGTGGATTGACGACAGCGACTCGGATATCCTGGTTTACGATGACACGGAGTGGGTGGCATACATGTCCGACTCGACCAAGCGGAAGCGCATATCCAAGTACCAAGGCCTCAACTTTGGCGGCGTCACCGACTGGGCTGTCGACCTGCAGAAGTTTGGCCGGTCGGAGGGCGGGACCTTTATCGAGATCATCGAGGAGGATCAGGATTGCAAGTGGATGACCAAGGATGGCTTCAACTGCCTGAACGACGCCGTCAAGAACGCATCCATGACCCCTAGCGACCGGTGGAACAAGCTGCGGGCCCCTTGCGCCTGGCGGGACGTGGTCCAGAACTGGGAGAAGGAGAGGGATGGTGGGAACGTCGATGTGAATGAATATCCAAATGACTTTAGCAGATCCATGTCGATGCTGCTGGACGGGGCGGAGAGCTTCAACTGCGCTCACATGTCGGCCGACGCCAACGGCTGCAAGGCAGTCGAAAAGTTCTTTGCCACCGAGGATGCAGGGCCTGCTTCGTATTTCATCATCAATTCTTTCGCCTCGTTGCATACGGTAAGCCATTGCATCGCCTTGTAAGTGGTCAAAGTCTATGCTAACATCTGCTGCAGCTTTTCAAAAACCTATACAGAGCAGTCGCAGACGCCGAGAACTCGATACAGTCGAAGCTTAAGGAATTGGTAGAGTTGTTTGCACCCGACGTGGACAACTCGGGCGAGTTCAACCTCATCGCGGACATGGTGGGAGTAGCCTTGGGCATGTTTTCGGCACCCTTGTTCAACAAGAGTACGTTTGCGAAAAACGTGTGTTGGAATTCCTGTTGCTGACTCTTCTTAGTGATACGAAACGGCGCCCCTGCGGATGACCTGAAGGATCTTGTTGCCAACTCGGCATCCTGGGGAGCAACGATTGCCAAGGATGTTCAAAACAGGTAGGGTCTCTTTATTTCACGGCGAGACTGCATCGCTCTGACGCCCAGCAGCAAGAGAGTATCGGACGGCGCCAAGGTTGCCGGCAAGCTCGTCGATGTCGCGTCAATGTGGAAGAACGCGACAACCCAGTTCATGAAACAGGCATTCAGGGGCGACGACAAGTCGGTCAACTACATCGGTGACATGATAGCCCAAGGCAAGTTCAACAACCGAAGAACCACAATCGAAATCCCGGTGCTGGAGCAGCAAATCAGAAAAGTCATGTACGCCATCCTAATCCCCGAGGCGTGGAGGGTCGGCGCTGGGCTTGCACCCGCCTTCATCATGGACTCGGGCTACGACTGCAACGCCGTAGGGCCTCTTGACAACGACTACATCGCTCCCAGCACCGCCGAGGAGATGGGGTACTGCTACAAAGGCCGGCGCTACTACATCCTCGCCCCCAACGGCGACGCCAGAAGCTGCGGCAACGAGTCGCCGCCAGGCCACGGCGGAGGGGCCCCTTGCCACGACCGGTACTTTACTGCACCGCAGAGTATAGGCGAGCTCACCGGGAACGTCGACGACTGGGAGGGCATCACTAAGCAGGAGCTCATTGCGGGGTGAGTAAGCCGAGCAATGGATGCAAGAGGGCTTGTGGCTGACATGTTACCAGGGCTATAGAAGGATGGAAGCTTCGCGGAGAAAAGAACAGGGGCGGCTTCCCCGACATGACCAAGGCCGAGAACTACGATTTTCTCCTCGACAACAATGCCGAAGAGATCGACAGCAGGGCGCCTGGCATCGTCCAGATCCCAGTGTGTTCGCCAGAGAAGGCGAGGAGTGGGTGGAAATACGGAAGTCGTTTATCTTCAACTCAGAAGGAGACACTTCTCGATGCGCTGCCTTTCTACCCTTGCCCCAACTATTGAGGATGCAGGGGACGTGCTGGAGGTTTTCTTCTTCTTTTTCGATGGATGTTCGGAGGCATTATTGTATAAATATTATATCGTTTCCTGTTATTGTGCTCCTAGATGCTGACCCCTGTAATTCCATTCATTTGTGATATGAGGTGAAGCGGCCATTCTGATAGAGAAAGAGAAAGACGAAGATGAAGGTATCGAAAGCAAAACAGAGGAGTAACGCAGGGCATTTATCCCATCTGAGGATAAGGAAAGGTATCATCTTATATATGAGACGTACTGATGCTTCTATGGCTGCCACCATAGAAAGTCAAAATAATTAGATTACGGTGTTTTACAGTATTGAGATTTTAATGCCGTTATGTATTGATAACTGTCTCTTTTGTTATTGTGGCTGATGGTCTCTTGTGGACTCGTCATTGCAGACAATAAAGTGATGTGAGGTGAAAAATACCATCCGTCACCCACCTACAGACTGGTCCGATAAGATATCAAGATTCTTATGCCATTTTGATCTATCAACGTGATCCTTGTTGCCCTCTACGTCATGGCATGGTATTATCTCTACGGCAGTAGCTGTGGACGTTCAGCATCTCGCAAAATTCGCTTGTTTCTTAGAGTATTAGTGTATCTGGCTCACCCTTACATACCACGCAAGTGAACTTTGGCTCTCCCACGTGGCAGCTTCGTACCATCGGGGGTAGCAGGTGTCCGCCATATGATGCCATGTTCTTTGAATCTGGGCCCAAGAATAACGGCAATCAAGTGAGTGGTTCAAGTGCTAGGGTGTTGCGGTACACAGTTGCAACTTTTTGTCCCCGAGGCAAGTCATGTCCCAGCAGGACATGGAGTATAGCCAGGTTGAACGTGACATGTAAAAGGCCCGGAACTCTACAAACAACCAAAAGACAGATGATGCAAGGTACTCCTCAAGTTGGGAAACCTTGACCTCGGAAAACGTCATCAATTGGGTCTGTCTGTACTCGATGTGCAGCAAGCCGAACCGATTGCCGTTTCGAGGCATGTTTGCCAGAGAAGCAAATGAATGGGCAAGGACTACACCACTGTGCTTGACTGGCCAGAGCAGGCTCGTCACTAACTATAACCATCGGTGAGGGGTGAGGGTCTCGATGCCATCATCCGCGGACGAGTTGTGATACTACACACCGACTACTGACGTCGTCAATCTTGATCTCCTGCACGTGTCCACTACATAGGCATCAAGGTTAGTCACCGCCGGGTACCTGACTTTCGGTGAGGCACACCGCCGAGTTACCGTGGTACAAAGACCACTTAACCTACGTTAGCAGCGGGATCAAGCATGTTGTCATGGGCTCCGTTATCGGTAACTTGCAAGCCATTCCCGAGCTCACCAGCCGGGAGGTCCACCCGGTACGAGGGCCTTATCCTCCCGCGGCGAGGCTCCGCTGCGGCAGGCGGAGGATCTGGGAGGATTTGACAACATTCACAAAAGTGCGCTCGCAAAAGGGCCGTCGCCGTCACGACGAGACCAACAGCAAACTCCACCAGAGAACTCTTGGCCCGTTGCTCCGGCAAGTGATTCTGACGGGTAAGTATGCAGCTGCGGACATGGCTCGATGCCAGGTTTAGCAACACAGCACAGCACGACGATGCAAGTGATTTACGACGGCAGCGGGGACAGACCCTGCGGGCTCGGGGGGTGACACAGAGTCGATAGGTCCACTGACGGCCAATGCCATCGCCCATGGCCGCCGTATCATCGAGCAAGCAAGCAAGCAGCCGGCCGCTCGCAGACCGCTCTCCCGGATATGGGCGTCTTTGGGTTTGCTGTTTGCTGAGATTGATTGCAGGCGGTGACCTTGACGGAGGAGTATCCAAACATAGACAACGTTTGTCTCGGTATTGTGGTGCGCCACCATGTGAAGTGGCTCGTACACCTGGGCCATTGAGAAGAACAAGTCAATCGTTGCGACTGTCAGGGCAGGGCCCCGGCTCGGCCGACCCCGAAGCATGCCGTCTGTTGGGTCAGCAGCAAGAAAAGCTGAAACACAGGCTGAGCTTCCTACTCCTTCCTCAACGTTCAATGAGAGCTCTAGAAGACCCTGCGGGCAGTTGAAATCGTTCGGTTTGCTCCCTCGTTTATGCAGGAGAGTGGGCTCGTCGATCGCCCAAAGATGGATTTGAGAGATGGCCGGGATCCTCCCAGATGCGCAACGCACGGCCGAGAGCTGTAGCTGTAGCTGTAACTGTATGTAGAATGTGCGCAAGTCGCTGCATGGAAGGTCCCCCAGCCTCCTCAATATTCCTCGACCCTTCTTCCGTCCCGTGCGCCAGAGTCCAGAACCAATCTGCCAGGGCGAGACACGGCCCAGCCGAGGATCACCTGGCCACGAGGCAATTAATCTAATGGTGCTACCGGTGGCCTGAAAAAACGGTGCATGCGGTAAACTTGCATGCATGCAGGCGTCGCCGCCGCCCCAGCTGTGTTGTTGTGTGTATCGCTCTCTGTGTTGGTTTCACGGCATCACCAATGGCTTCACGGGTGGTGTCCTGTCTTCTTGACCGACATGGTGGCAATGCTGGAAAATCCCATGCATCGACCGCCTGATGTCGACTCTCCCCGCCTGCCGGAGAGTTTGAAGTGTTGGACGCAAGCGTCGACCGATGGTCGTTCGTGCAAAGTGTAGTGGTCGATCCTCCGACGTGCCGCCTTGGCCAGTCACCAGGGGACGGCCGGGCTCAGTAGCGTGCGGGGAGGACAGGGCGGGACGGAGAATTTCAGGTGATCTGGTCCACTTCACCGTCGATAGTCCGTCGTGGTGTCGCCGAGTTGAAAGGTCGGTGCTGAGAGAAATGATGTGCTGGTCCAACCATGGTCCACGCAGCAGCGGAGACGGAGCGGCATTGACCCGAGAGCGGAGCATAACTCAGGAAGAGGCTGTGGGAGTCCGTCTTGGTTGACAACAATAGCCGAGGACGAGACGGAATGCTACTGATGCCTGCCTGCATCTTGTGAGAAAAACTGTTGGATGCAAGTCAAAGCAAAGATGGATGAGTTGTTCTCTCGAGCCATTGGATCTACAGTGTGGATTGGTCACCTCGGGCGGGGCAGTTGGTCGCTGGAATACAGAGGCTTCGGTCTGAGCGGTTCTATTTCGGGTGTCGATATTTGCGATTCGGTATAGAATTCCAGCCAGGTAATACAGTGAGAATTGGCGGCGTGAAAACACTGTGTGCTTGCCCAATCTCGACTTCACAAGCCATTTCTTTCTGTACCAAAAAAAAAGGATACAACGTGGTATGGGCATCTCTGTTGGACAGGGAAACTCAATGTCATGCATATTCTTTTTGCCATCCGACAACCAACCCCTGCTATTAACCTTGGCTGGGGACCTATTTTGGGAAGCGCGCTTCAAGACTCACTGCCGAGCTGAGAGGGCCAGCGTCGACGGCCCCACTCGGGCCTGGGTCCCGGATTTGGAGCCAAGCTTCCCGTGGATTGCGGGAATACGAGATGTGTGCTACGTCACTTGACACTCCATTCTCTGGCTCTGTAGCTGGAGAATGCTGTGAATGCAGTCAACGACCATGTCCAACGAGTTATCGGTCCAGAATACGTCCCAGATCCGACTATAAAGAAGGGACGGCCCGCCGTTGTCGACACATTCTTCATCACCAACAACATCATCGATCTATACCCAAGACAAAGATCAACATCTCCTCAGTAACCCCACTCAACCCAGTCTCTCTCTTGGACACATAAAAAGCCAACCTCCTCGCCCTTCTCAACCTTATCAACAACCCAGCAACACCTCCTCTCCTCACAACTTTTACACATCACCACCACCACCAACGCCAACATGCAGTTCTTCGCCACTCTCCTCGTCCTGGCCACCTCTGCCATGGCCCTCCCCACCGTCTCCCTCACCTCCCGCGCCGAGAGCGAGTCTTGCATGGCCAGGGGCACCAAGGTCACCGAGTGGACTGTCAACGACTTTGACTTCCACGCCACCATCACCAAGACCACCCCCAAGAAGCAGACCGCTAGCGGCAGCGTCAGCTTCCTCCTCGAGAACAAGGTCCTCAACTACAAGGCCAAGTGCACAGCCACCTCGGACAAGCCCAACGACTTCTTCTACGGCAACACCGACTATAACTGCGACGTTCCCCTCAAGGGCGACGCCGCCTCCTTCACCTTCGACCGCAAGTCGGGCAAGCTCTCCATCGTCCAGTCCTGGAGCTGCCTCAAGGAGGGCGGCCGCTTCGAGGCCAAGGGCAACACCAATGTCAAGCTCGAGTGCAACGAGAAGAACTGGAAGAACCCCAACTACAACAGCGGCTCCAAGACCTACTCCAACAAGAAGATCACCTGCGAGAAGACCACCTTCAAGGCCCCCATCCTCGAGATCAGCGCCGTCCTGTAAACGGGGCAGACTACACTCGACCTTGCGAAACTCTTCTCTTCCTCTTCTTCATCATGACTTTTGGGCAACATTTTTTAATCTTGCAGAGCAAGTACAAGGCGTTGGATCTGGGCATTTTTTGGGAAACACACTCTTCATCCATGACTAGACCGTGACGACGGACGGATATGATCAACGATCTCCATGACATTCTTTTTAACGACTAATACCCAAAGAGGGGGATGAAGGTGCACTTGGACATAGCACACGCCTCAGCACAATGAGCATGCCTGCAGCATGACGCATATCTGCAGCCGCATTAGACATTCAATGAAATACCTTGAATCCGCTTGATTGACCCTGCATCTGCTTCTTTCACGTGATTGCACTTTGAAACTGCCCTCAAACATTGACGCACTGTTGGAATTCGATAGGCAATGGTTGTGAGGCCACTGGGACATGGAATCTAGCGGCTCGATCTCGGCAAAGAATGGTGGCAACCTTCACATGATGGGGAGGTCTTCACTGAATTCCTCTTCGAGTCAAAAATAGAGCGGTGTGCGCCGTCATTGGGATGAGCATGGGCCTGAGACACGCAAGGGATACAGCATGTCTCATTGAATGCCCGAGGTCACCATGAACCAAGGCGGTGATGACGGGACACATGTGCCTGTCCGAAATGTCTCACTTCTGGGGCACGGTCATGGGAAGGATCGGTGAGCTACTTGGTGATCAAGGTCGCCAATTGTTAGTTGTTCATTTGAGTGATGTCTTGGTCACGGGTGTTCATTCAAAGCACAGGGTTGACACATTTCAAAGACTCGATTATCCGTACCGGTCTATAAAAGAACACGAAATAGGCCCACGACAAACCGACAAACCACTCAAAGGAGAGAAAACCGCTGCTGAGATGCCGTCTCCATTATCATTCTCAGTCTATCGTCAAGAATCGAAATGCACAGTGATAATCCAGCCATGATATGCAAAGTCCCCTGTGCAGCATTCGGGCTACCTCTGGTTGCTCGGCCAAGGTGCGATTCATGTACGTAGCAAGCCGTTGGTGGGTTGTCATTGTGTTCGCATGAACCATTGCACCTAATCCTCCATCCATCCCTCTCATTCGGAAGATGTGACCAATTGGTCGGTCTCTACAAGTTGAATGAACACCTTGGGTAGGCGCTGGACATCGGCCTTTTTGTTTCTGAGAATTCGTTCGGACGTCCTCAGGTAGTTATAGATAAAGATGTCCATGTTGACCTGGGCGCGAGCACTAGGTACCGTCCGCCGAGGTAGGAAGGGAGCGTTTCGCTGATAGGCACGGTAGGCTTTCTACACCCCCGTAGCATCTGAGCTGATAAACTCGCACCTGTCATAGTCGTGGGCCCAGACAGCATTCTGCCCGTTCTCAGTTGATCCCAGTACGAACTCGACTCCTCGTCCGTCCAACATTGCGGACCAATGGATGATGGCCAGCGCGCTCCCCATTTCGCCCGCAATCTTGTCTATATCCATGCCGATCTGACTCATGTCTTGGACGCTAAGAACAACGTCGCAGAGCGTGAAGACGTCTTGGTTTTGGTAGAGTCGCCGGAAGGAATTGACATAATCGCTTTTGCCCAGGTAGACCCGGGCAAGGAGCTTCTTGTTCAAAGGATTACTCCTGACGGCTTGACGCTCGTTTTCTGGCACGAGCTTTTCCACCAAAAGAGCCCGGGCTCGAGAGGAAAGAGACGTAATTCGCTCCATGCACAAAGCATTTTGGGGGTGTATTAGCCCGCGCGGTGCGCCGAGGCAGTCCACCGGGTGCCAACGGTGGTCGTAGTAGATAATCTTGGGAATGCGAATGCCAGAGTTGTATTGGATGAACCTCTGGTGAACGATTGTCTGGATGTGACCTTCAGTCTTGAGGAAGGGATTTGTCCCCTGTCGCGGCAGTTTGATAACGGAATTATAGCCGTTTGTGTCCATCACAAGGATGACATGGCGACGACCGCTACCCAGGGGCTCCAGAGGCTCCCCAGGGAGGACAGCCCGAGGAAGGAAGACCTTTGGTTTCCTAGGCTTCCTCCACGTGGGTTTGAAGGACAGAGAATCACCCAGGGCCTCGTCCAATGTCCAAGGCTGAGAAATGACGGCTCCTTGCGGAGAGAACATATCGGCGGTGGTCCAGACACCAATCAGTAAGGTCAGGAGAGGCCCTTGCGACTGAGTCGCACTAGAAACCAAACTCTAGCGGCCACCTAGGCAGACGCAAGCTCGTCGGATGAGGGAGGGAGGGTGTTGCGGTCGGCGAGGACCCATTCATTCGCTGCAGTAGGGCAGTCCGGATGACAGTCGAAGAGGGGAAATGATAAGAGAGAAACGTCGTGGGCTAGATGAGGTAGAGCGTTCTTGGCGTGATAGGGTCGTTGGGTAGTCGAGAAGCGAGTGCCAGTACGGTTCAGGAGGAACGAACTTGCGGAGTGGATGCCGGATGAGGTTGGGGAAGGATGAAGAATCAAGGGACGGGGCCAGCCTTCTTTATATCTGAAAAGAAGATCAAATCGAGGCTCGCGTTTGGCTGCTGCGATGTGAACGGTCGAGTTGGTTTCTATTCAGGTACAAGTTGTTGTTGGAAGCGGATGCTTGCCTGAATCTTGAGATTCCCTCGAACGCGTTATTGTACTTGGCGACTTGACAGATGCAAACGCAGACCTTGGATGCCGACGCAGCAGTCGACTCGCTACTTCACATTTTATCCGTTCAGGCGATCAGACTGGTGCGCTAACCCCCCCAATATGGCCAACAAACGGCGCAAAAAGAACAACAACAGCCCCGATAAGGACGACAATAGCGTGACGAGAACAACAATAGGCAACAACAATGAATGACCCGATAAGTAATAGTGAGCCGATAAGAACAGCTGAAGAGCGATCGCACATCATGTCTTTACGTGAGATCTCGAAATCTCCCAAGAATGTGGCGGACATTTTCAAACCAATGGATCACACATTGCTTTCCGCCCCTTTTCATCAAAGCATCTTTCAGGTCCAATTAGGTAGGTAGGCAGTTATTGTGAAGGAGGATAGATCGAACAAGCCTCATCAAGGTCGCCCTAACATTCTTGTCAGAAGTGATCTATGAGGTTGACGATTGCTGCTTTGAAGCTCGAGATCGACTGTAGCTGCCACTTGCCATCGCCGAGACGGCGTGTTACTCAGATCAGATATCTGGAAGAGAATCGACGCCGCGTTGAGAGTCTTTTGCAAAAGCGGCCGTTTTGGTTGTTCAGCTTGTTGGGTCTCGAGGTCAGAACAACCGGTGAACAAGAGCATGAACAATGAGGTCGGGGTTCTGTAAAGCAGAACATATGTGATATGACAAGGTATAGTAATTCATATGCCGTTCATGAGCTCACTATATCATGTTGACATGGGGCTGGAATAAAGCGGATTCGAATGATCTTAGAATATACGACTTGAACACTCAGGGAACCTGCTCAAGGTATTATCTTTTTTTCATCATTCACTATGGAAGGCTAGGCTCATATTCTCTGCTCATATTCAAGTCACCAACCGCCTGAAAACCTGCTCCCCATTCTTCATCCACACGCCGCGCTTAACACCGCAACTCCTACCCCCAAAAAACACACCTTAGAAGCCACCATTGGGATGAATGAGCACCTTGGTATACCCATCAATACGCTTGTCAAACTTTTCGTACGCCACCTCGGCGTCGTCAATGTTGATCTCGTGCGACACGACGAAGCTGGGCTTGGCCCGGCCGGCGATGATCAGGTCGCGCAGGTAGCGGTTGTAAGACTTGACATTGCACTGGCCAGTTCCAAGGGAGAGACCCTGATGGAGGGTTAGTTGTATAATTAGGGGGGGTATTAAGGATACAGACCTTCTCAAAGAGCTTGCCGAAGCTCAGGCTAATCATACCCTTGGCTGAGGCCTCGTCTGAAGCACCAGGATCACTTGATACCATCAGCCAACTGTCATGATCACGACAGACAAGATGACTTACCTGGGGACGTAGAGTCCTGGAATACCCAGACCGCCACAAGCTCTCGTCACACGAATCATGTTCTCGAGCACAATGTTGGGCTGCTCAGTGTTACCGCTCTTCCCAACAGCCTGATATCCGACAGCATCCACCGATCGGTCAACCTCCTCTCCACCGTTGCTCTGGATGATCAAGTCAACCGCATCGCCCTTGGTGAAGTCGATGGGCGTGCATCCAATCTTCTCGGCAGCCTGCAGACGCTCGGGAACTCGGTCGACGACAAAGACACGCGAGGCACCGCGGAGGACGGCAGAGTAGGCGGCCATGAGGCCGACGGGGCCGGCGCCGAAGACTGCTACGCTCTCGCCGGGCTGGAAGCCAGAGATTTCCACGCCGTGCCAGCCTGGTTTGGTTAGATGCAATCAATAGGAGGGATTGTACAAAGAGGCCATACCGGTGGGAAAGATGTCTGCACAGATGGTCAGCACATGAATGGCACATTCAAAAGTATGCACTCACCGGCCAGAAGGATAAAGTCAGCCTCGTGCTCCTTGCCAGCAGGGAGCTTCAAGGCATTGAAATCAGCATAGGGGACTCGGATGTACTGAGCCTGGCCACCCCGGTAAGGGCCCATGGCGACGTAACCGTAGGCGCCTCCGGCAAAGCCGGGGTTGACGCCAGTGCAAAAGGCAGTTCGACCCTCCTCGCAGTTGCGGCAGCGGCCGTCGGCGACGTTGAAGGGCATGACGACTCGGTCGCCCTTCTTCAGCAGGGTGACACCCTCACCGAGCTGCTCGACGATGCCCATGTTCTCATGGCCTGTGTGGGTTAGCGATTGAGTTGTTGGATGGTCACAATGACTCGTACCGAATGTGATGCCAGGCTTTGCTGCTGTTCGGCCCTCGTACATGCTATGCGGGTGTAAGTATAGGGTCCAATGTTGAATCGCATTCCACATACTGCAAGTCGGAGCCGCAAATGGCGGCCTTGAATGAATTAGCGACCAATCCATCACGTAAAGAGGGCAAAACTCACAGTGGTAACCTTGACAATGACATCGTCGGGATGCTGCAGCTTGGGGAGCTCAATCTCCTCAACCTTGACCTTGAACGGGCCCTGGTAGTTGACAGCCTTCATCGTCTGGGGAGCCATTTTGACTTGAGATGTATCAAACAATCTTGAGGAATGAATACCTAGCAAACTTGACCTTTTCTCAAAACACGGAAAACCCGGGGTTCAAATAAGATTTGCCAAAAACTCCGCTCGGTCATCTTGACGAGGCAATGCCAAGCAACCCCGCGTCTCCCAATCAGCCACTTTTCCCCAGGAATCGACCTGCGGAATCGGGTTTCTTACCGTCTATTACCGTCCGTCCCCATCTTGAGACTTGTACCCATCCATTGAATGCAACCGTGATGCGGGGAAGGAAAAGGCATGTGCCGTCCAATGCCCGGGGTTCGATGCCCCCGGGGTTCCAAAGCGGCAAGAGTGGGGGATTGGGGGGAGGAAGAAATCGGCGAGATTATCCCAAAATGGGCCAGCGAGGTCAACAAGTTTCCGATTTCCGAGGCCTTTCTCCTGCAGCGACTATCCACCTAGTGAGGAGATAGCTCGGCGTCTTGGTCTTGCGTCAGTCTCCCCCACCCCAGGATGGAGGTGGCCGAATGGGGAAGATCCTTCCGCTCACGCAGACGGAGCCAAGACCTGGGGTGGTGCTCTAGAAGGCAACGACGTTTCCGAGGGTAGACGAGGGGGGAAAGATGAGTGCCTCCCCGGAGGAAAAGCCGTGAGCTTTTATAGATTTTTCGACAGGGCAAATGTTGAGGATCCGTCTGTTGCCATGCTGATTCTGGCACCTGCTCTTTGAGTGACATGGATGGTTATTGGGTCATCAATCGGCTTGTTGACAACCTTGATATCTGAATTCTCTGCTATCGTCTCTCCTTTGGCCTGGGAGTTGGTCACTTTGCCTGAGGTTGTTTTAAAGGGTGATTATCCCCAGGGCGCTGCTTGGAGACGGTGATGAGTAGATGTTGGCATATCAATGAAATGATCCAAGGAAACTGAAGACAGCAAATAAAAGCATGCTGGCAGCTAAAAGCGCTCTCTGTTCATCTTGAAATGTGCTAGATCTTGGTCTCTTCGCCTGCAGCTACAGTCTTGCGCAAGTGGTCCATCTGCCAGGACCCCTTCGCTCCTCCTCCATCAACCCCCCTTCCGCAGCCTGTCCATCCCGTCTTCTCTCCCAAATCAAATTGGATCCTTGTCATCTCCACCAAGTCCCCAACATGGCCATTCCCATCCACCGCCGTCCTCCCCCACCCTCTACCACGCCGGCTTCTCGACACCAGGCTGCTTCTCACACGACGACTCGGGCAAAACGCCTGTCGATTTCAGATAATCCATCATACATGCGTCCCCCGCACTCCACGGTCGAGGCCCATCTATATAAGCCCCGCACGCGAGTCATTTCGATCCGAATGCCCTGAAGACGATGCCGTTTCCGTGCCCCTTGACGAACGAAACTGATGCCATGTCGTCAAGACAGTCAACAAACGCACGCCATCTTGTTCCCGAGTTCCTTTCAGATATTCCCTTCTTACCTGCTTTATTACGGGGACTCCAGCCTCTCGCCATCTCTGTCCTCCTTATCAGATCGGAACAGTCTCGGCAGTCGGCAGGCACCTTTCATCATCGTCTTCTATCATCAAAATCACACGAAGGGTCTCTCGTATCGTCGGTCACTCAGGCGTACTGCCCTTGGACTCGGATACTGCATCGTCGTCCGCTCGGCAGCGTGGTCGGTGTTGGAGTTTGATCAGTCAAGTACCCATACTCCAGCCACCCCTACATATCATAACTTTTTTTCACTCGGATCCCAAACACAAACTGGCGTAGAAAAAAGGAATCCCACTAACCCACCCTTGATCCTTTTGGACCTGTCCAAGTACCCGTTAGCATCATCCCAAGAACAAGACATCCCATCACGAAAGCAACTAGTCAGTAAAACGAAAGTCGGGAAAACAACGCTGGTGAGTAAAACGAGAGCGAGGAGAGGAACGACGGTCGGTAAAACGACAGGAAAGCAACGCTGTAGAATCAGTAAGACAAAACTCTTCGAACCTACCTTTCGGATCGACTCGAACAAAGGAGAAAAAACGAAGGAAGCCCACTAACCCACCCTTTTGCCTTGGAACCTGTCAGAACCCATCTTGTCAGCAGTATCCGCAGTCCACAACACCCCTCAAACAAAAAAACAACGCTGGTTAGTAAAGCAACACTGCAAAGTCAGTAGAAATCAACGCTCCAGCCCTCCTCCCTCCCTGCCCAAACGAATGTCCTCCCCCTGCCCA
>SSHR01000447.1:7761-28470 GCA_006518225.1 Fusarium neocosmosporiellum | reverse complement strand
GACGGATTGGATCTGGTTGACGGGGCCCACGGAAGGGGGAGGAGGAGGAGGAGGGTGAGGGGGGTGGTGACCGCCGGGAGCAGCGATGGCACTGTCAGCGGTGATGAGAAGGCCGACAACGGAAGTGACGAGCATTTTGATGGCTGTAGAAGCGAAGGTGTAGTGTTTGGAGAGTAGGCTGATGTTTGTTGTGCTTAGTGTGTGATGAGAGTGAGTTGTTCAAGGTGGGAGCGAACACCCCTTTTATCCTTTTCTTGATATTCCCTGCGAGACTTTGTCGTTTCGACCTGTTGAAGATTTCGAGGACCAGATCTCGCAAGTTCTAACCCTCTGCTTCGATGCAAACGTGGCAGAACAAACCGACTTCGATCTCGTATGCATGCCCGAGTCCAAACTTGGCCATTTCTTGCCTCAATTCAGCCTCAACTGAAGTTATTGAACTCATTGACGACCCCAGACATCATTCTGAAGACATGCAGAGCGCCCGTTTGGGCCATTCGACTCACCATCTGGTTCTAGGTCCTCGTATTGAGGTCTTGGTGAGAAACAGGATCTACGCACGGTCTAGATGCCTCCGATTTTTCGGTGAGAGTTTAGGTGCATCACGGTGAGATGACGATACATGCTTCTGTGACCGGCACCGATGTTCCGAACATGAGAGCTGTTGTCTTTTGTAAATTTGATGTCTCCGTGAGGGCACGGCGTCTCACCTGAAGTTAAGCACGACTGTAACTGTATTTCGGCCCGAGATTCAAGGAGGAGTCTTCAACTTCCACTCTGCTACCTCGAAATGCAGGTACTGTGGCTGCGACACAAGTCAGAGATCCAAGCCCAAAGCCTCCCCTGTGAACTCAGAGCTCAACACACTTGATAATACGAAGTTGCATTCTTCAGCAACAATGTCCAAGCTGGCCGCGCATCTCATCTTGCTTCGGATCTCTCGGGGCCAAAAATAAGCCAGAGTTGTGTAATTTTTGGTCATACTTGGTCGATGTAGATGTTTAGTGTTTCAAGGCGACTGGTTTGCCCTTTGTGGCACACAGTCTGTGTGTTGCTCCCTGTGGCGAAGCGACAAATACGGAACTCGACCGTCTTCAAATACCTCTCGTATGCCCATGATATTTCCATCTTCTTGGATCTCAGCATCACCACTCCTCTCTCGTTTCTGATCCAACGGACTCAAAGCTTTCGCTCTTTTCTTCAGACCAACGTCACCCCTTTTACCCCCACCTATATTCATTCGCTTCCAATCAGCATCATGCATGCCTCGACCTTTCTCTACAGCCTTGTCTTCCTCCAGGGAGCCATGACGTCCCCGGTCGCTGAACCTGTCCAGGGGCCTGAAGTTGAGCCCCGAGCCATGGAGCGTCGGGCCCCCACCTCTGGTGATATCCCCTTCCCCCGATTCCCCTCCCATAAGCCAAGTGAGTTGAACGTCGTTGAACTTGACAAGAGCATTCCTAACGAGAGTCTCCATATGAAGAGGTTCATGAGGGCGGCGATTGTTCCACCGGCGGTGGTTCCACCTCGCAGTCCAACCTTTGCTCCGCCGGCAACCCGTACTGCTGCACCAGCGACGGCAAGGGCGGTAAGTGATGCCACAGGGCCTCTGGTACTATAGAGACTCACGCTTCTCAGGAAACGTCTGCTCCAACTCGTCCACCTGCGAGCAGACCGTCATCTGCTGCAACAACAACAACGGTGTACGTAACCCAGTTCGTCCATTCCCCTTCTTCAGCTGACGATATTTTTAGTTCCAGATCTGCATCGGCGACATTGACTTCAACATGCCCATCACCATCAACATCTACGAGTAGGGGTGAGTGGGACGGTGCGGCTGCGGTGGGCGTGGTGTGGAGACGGGCAAGCGGTACTATAGTTATTTCGAGACCTGGGACTTGCGTCTCCATGACGCTTAAAGACTGGGGATGCCGATCTGATTCTCTAGCTCCACAGTCTTGTTTTAGCATCAATCTCTCCCACATCAAAGTTTTTGCCCCTTCACTGACCCAGTGTACACGGTTCATGAGGCTCCACGAGGACCTGGGAAACATCAAGCTTGAGGTATGCAAGGATTTCAACAACGGCAGTCCGAAACCACATTGTGAGGTGTAAGGAAATTATAATCCCCACCAGAATTTCAGGGGGACCGAGCCCGTAAATGGACTTTGCAGACTGGAATGATGCCAATGCCCGTCTTCTGGGCTCCTACATCTGTGCGCAGCATGCTGATGAGGCACCGCGAGGGAATCACTCCATTTGTTGATGTTGAGTGCAGCTCGCATCTGCAATTGAGTAAATCTAAATTAACGGTGAATATTAACCAAGGGGCAGGTCAATGTGCCCTCGGGA
This sequence comes from Fusarium neocosmosporiellum, assembly GCA_006518225.1. Taxonomy (NCBI): domain Eukaryota; kingdom Fungi; phylum Ascomycota; class Sordariomycetes; order Hypocreales; family Nectriaceae; genus Fusarium; species Fusarium neocosmosporiellum. Next base: position 26,118 of record SSHR01000447.1, on the reverse strand, counting down.
ACAGCAACTAGAAGGACCAAGTTGACGTCAATGCTATGCTAGCCAGGCACACGAAGCGCGTTCTGGATCAATCCCCAACCATTATCGGCTATCACGGGAACCCCAAACTCTGATCTTGACGGTACTTGAGAGCCGATGGGGTTCCGGCGAGGGTCCGCCCCGGTGCCGAGTCCCGACATCCGTGCGCTTCGGCCCCTCGTGGCGATGCGCGATGTGACGGTGACAATTAGATCCGGCATTACTTCCCGAGAGCTGACATCATGTGACAGATTGGTAGCGTTGCGTTGACGGAAAGGAATGCCGCAGGTAGTTTCAGGCGGAATGCCATTTTCTGGACAATTTTATGCATAGTTGTTCACAGGAGGGCGCGAATTATGCTAGGAGATTTTTGTGTCGGAGAGGAAGATGGAGTTGTGAAAACGGGCGCTGATGGTACTACAGACACGAACTGCTTCCATTGACGGCATCTATGCTTGCAGTGGGATACGAGCGTCCAGGTAAGAAGGTTGGTGAGTATGGGAACACGGGGTGCCTTCCACTGTTGCTTGTCGATTAGATTCAGTACTGCGCAGGTCCCCAGTTCATTTTTATCTCCATCAAGCAAAGTCAAGGTAAGGATTCGGTTCAAGTGGGATCCTAGAATGGAAGAACCAACGACTCATAAAGGTATCCATCCTAATTTTGCTCACCGCGCCGTATTTGCAGGTGCCCAGGTTCTTGATGCGGGTGACCAAGCTGCAGGACGACTTGAGATGACCAGAAATCTCGTATTTGAGAGCACAGCTTGGCCTGTTGAGATGATTGAGCAGAGGCCGAGCTGTTAGTGATGATTAAGGGATTAACGGCATGTCAAGCTTTGAAGGAGAACCAAGTGCTGTAGGGTAGGCACTCATCCTCGAGTATCATTGCCATTTAAAGAAAGACCAGAAAATGAAAGAGAAATGAATTGGCGTGAGTATTTCCCAAGACACTCGGGAAGAAAAGTCGAAAGCTCATGGAAGTGAGGAGGATCCTTGCAACCTGTGGGGTGAAGTTGATAAACTGCCTCGTATGTCGCCTTGGTTACGCGTGATTGGACGACGAGTTGGTCCCACTCAAGATGTCGAGTCTTGGCATCCATCGACCGAAACCAAGAAAGACTAGGCGTGGTTAGGTAAAGTCATCCCAAGACACAGCAAGTTTTGGCAGTTTTGAAGTCGATTTCGATTGAATCAAGTCAATTTCGGTGCCAATTCGGGCTTTACAAACCAACACATGGCGTGCCAGACCAGCATGCAGACCCAACTCAATTCTACTTCCCCGTCCTCAGTGTCTCATCGGCACAAACTGACATGATGGGTTCAGCCCGGATAACTACGGTTGCATCACGGTCACGCTGTACGAATCCTATCTTGATCGGTTTGGTTTTGACTCGCGGTACTTGATCGGCTGTGCAAACTCCATCGATATCCCCTCTAGCGTTGAGACCATGTTCATCAAGAGCCCAGTAGACTGTAAGCTGACACTTCCGTGGTAGCGCAGCTAGGAGGCGCTGAGTTGGGGGAGACCTTGGCTTCGCACGCTAACTGTTTACGATAGACAGAACCTCTTCTCTTGAGGAGACGACAATAACGGCCGACGAGACTACAGAGCTATCAATAAGCACGCTCACGACCACAAGTCCCACTCAAAGCTCTGACCCAACCCCGACAGAGACGAATAACACGGCAAACAAAGATACCGACGGTCAGGAGGACGTAGGACCCGATGCAGGCACCATCGCTGGCGCCGTGGTCGGTTCAGTCGCCGCCGTCGCTCTAATCGGTGGTGCCCTTGTCCTGGGATTCCGCATGGGGAGGAGGCATCACGATCATTGCGATGGCGGGACGCAGACGCAGAGCTTCAGGAGAAGCTTGGGGGACACGATGTGCTCCATCCCAAGGCCAGCCGTAACCTGGCACCGCCCAGAGCCCAAGCGACGAGCCCAGGATGCTGCGCAGAACGCCGTCCCTTGTCTCCAAATGAGCTTTCCACAAGATCAGCACGGCCCAGAGACAACGGTGGGGTTAGGTACTGCCGCTTCTCCAACGTCGCATGAGGAGGCCAAGACGCCGTCTCAAGGCAGTCCACCCCCGATTGAGAGTCAAATTCAGCGTATCGAGACTCTCGGGTCAAAACTTCCATCGGGGCCAGATTCTCAAGGCTGGGTGATGTCGGAGGCTCATCCGCTGCCGTATGAGGCGGATTCAACGGCAGTGTACAGGCCCCCACCTGGGTAGGCAAGGTGGTGTTGATTTAGAGGGAGGGCAGGCGTGTTGGTCTGGGCTGCAGGTCACTTCAGGGAAAGGATGGGAGCTTTGGAGGGCAGTGAGATAGATAAAATCAATGCAGTGTTTAAATCACAATTTTCCAGCGACTTTGCTACTCATGGGTTGGCTTGAACTGAAATAGTTTGCCATTTAGAGGTTGGCAGTTCAGGTCATGGAGCCATGCCCAGAATCGTTGCTTTTACTCTGGACTTGGACGAGGTTTCTCCTCCTGAAAATACACAACACCAACTATGTATGCCTAGTAGTCGGTGAGGGTGTAAAGAAGATCATGTGGTGCGTCTGCTAGATGAAGATTGAAGCATCCCAATGGCCTTACGAGAAGATGAGACACCCCGATCCTAGTCTTGTTTCTCTTCGGGCTCCGATCACCTTTCTGATGATTTTGAAGATATTGTTGAAGGAAATTTGCTTTCTAGTAGAATTTCCCTTGTTTGCTGATCCCGTTGTACAAGGGACAGGAAATCCTTCTTATGCATTCACTTTCAAATAAATGACCCGCAAGACGACGTTCGATCAAGTTTACGACCCAATAAACCAAAATGGCCAAAATTCCCCATCCCCTTATTCCATATTAAATACCCTCCAATACTAGTATCCTGTCGTCTCTCAACTAGACTTCATCAATACCTTCCTCCCTCGTCGTCACCACAACCTCCTTCTGCCTCCATCTCTGCACCAGAGGCAACCCGACTCCAGTCCAGAGCGTCAGAGCAACCACCCAAGCCAGCGCACTCCCCCAGCCATGCGTCTTCTTAAACTCGGGAGCTTCGCCAGACGCCAGCTGGACCTGCTGGAACGGGATCACCACGGCCTGGCCGACAGACACCATGAAGCCGAGGATAAAGGCTCGCTTCTGCTGGTCGCCGCCGCAGGCCTCGTTGGCCCAGCCCGCGAGGAGGGGCGTGAAGCAGCCGTAGCAGCCATGCATGATAAAGACTGCCATTCGGAGCTTGTGCGGGACGTCCCACGCGGTGAGGATGGCGTAGTTGAAGATCATGAGACTTCCGACGGCGCCACAGACGAGGGCACGGCCACCGAGTTTATCGGCGATGTAACCCGTCGAGATCATAAAGACAAAGTTGACTGCTCCGATACATGTTGGGATGTTGTTGATCTCGGGGACCGAGTACCAGCCGGTCGACTTGAGGTAGATGGCAAAGTACTGCATGACGTAGCTTTGAAAAGTTAGAACGAGAATAGAGACTTAACGTGGCAATATCTTACCTTCCGCAGGTCAAGGTCCAAAACGAGTATGCGGCTGTAAATGAATACACCTGCCAGGAGCCAAAGACGCGGCGAAGTACCGACCAGTCCATCTTTCCAGCTGGCTTGCGGCCCTCCTCCTCAATGCGCTGCTTGGATCGCTCCCTTTCCCATTCGTTGAGGTAGAAGGCGATAGTGGTATGGGGTGTATCAGGGAAACAGAACTATTGTAGTCAGTTTGAATGAACATATCTTTGCAGAAAAGATGTACTCACGAATCCATAAACAGCAACTGGCAGAGCCAGGATAAAGTCAAAGATGAACAGCCATCTCCAAGCAGACATGCCACCTTTACCGTGCATGCCCGTGAAAAGAGCAGCCTGTAGATAACCAGAGAACATCTGTCCAATGACTCCGCTCATGACAAACAGGCCGCTTCGACGAGACAGCTCGCTCTTTCGATACCACGAGCCGAGACAGTACATGACACCCGGCCAAGCCGCCGACTCGAAGAGGCCGATGAAGAAGCGCAAGACGTAGAACTGGTACGCGTGGTTGCACTTGAACAGAGCCAGCACAAAGACCGACCAGATGAGGAGACAGGAGGAGAGCCAGATTCGGGGCCGAAGAACGGTGATGATGAGGTTGGCAGCTGTACCTCCAATGATGGTTCCTAGTAGCGTCAGTATCACTTCTTGTGGGTAAATGTTCATTCTTACCAATTGAAAAGTACGTGTTCATCCACGAAAGCTCATTGCCGGGACCAAAGCCCAGCTCCTCCGACATTCCAGACACGTAGGCGTTTGAAACATTGTTTCCGTCGAGCTGACACAGTTAGCAAAGATTTTGTCTCACTGGTGAGAACGCGAAACAAACCTGCTTGATGAAGAATAGTAAGCACGCAAAACTCAGCAGGAACCAATCAAGCTTGAAAATGAGCTTCTTCTCCTCCTTGGACGTTCCGGGCTCGTGCCAATGAAACCATTGCTCCTTGCCCGCCGCAGGGACCGTCGTGTCATTTTTCAAGTCGACCGCTGCTGCAGATGTAATAGAGGAGCGATCCTTTGCACCGGCATGTGCAGCGCTGATCGCATTGTCGCCTTCAACTGCGTGAGAAGCCATCGTGACAGGTGGCTATGTCTGAGTGAGCCTGACAAGAGGTTGATTCCTGGACATCCCAAGAGCAAGAACTTATATCCAGATTCTTCGGATGTATCGACAAGCCCACTAAATAAGAAGGCGTTCGCTCTAACCATTTCTAATTCGTCTGGCTGATGGCGTGCTTGCTACCAGGTCGTTTGCCGCTCCGGCGCGAGTCCGGGCGTTTTTCCCCCAGAGGAAATTTCTCGGCGTCGGGGTGATTCCGCGATCCATACGGCTGACTTGACCCCGGCTAGCGCAATCTTGATGTGACGGGGAATGGCTCAGTGAGTCAGAAGGCAGCCGTCACTTTGTCTCTTTTTAGTTGCACTGATAATGCAGTATTATCGTCTGGTGCCGGGATACGGTGAGCTCGACGGCTGATAGCAACACCACCAGAACAACCCTCAACACCCCCAAATTGACGAATCCTCGCTTCATTTGCATTACGCCCGTCGTTGTTCAGCAGAAATGGCCGAGTTTGTTTCTGTAAATGGGGCCAAGCTTGCGTATGAGCTGAGTGGCCCAGAAGATGCGCAACTTATCATCACTCTCCACGGTGGAAGAGGCATGGGTAAGATTCTCATCCTTTTGAAAGACACAACTTCTCTAACAAACCCAGGGGATCGCAGGTCCGATTACAAAGTCTACAGTCGCCTAAACTACCGTTTCCGTGTCCTCTCGTTTGACTACAGGGGGCACGGGCAGAGCTCTCGGACCAAGCCTTATACCTTTAAGCAGCTGGTTGACGACATCGAAGGCGTGAGGAAGCATTTCTTGGGGCCTGAAGAGCAAGTAATTATCTGTGGTGGTAGCTTTGGAGGGTTCCTCGCTCAGCAGTATGCTATTACCTATCCCACCCGAGTCTCACATCTGATCCTGCGAGGAACGGCACCTTCTCATCACCGTAAGTATCAAACGCCCTGGTCAATGCACAGTATTAATGATGTATCAGATGAAGAGGGCGCCATCAAAACTCTCGAGGACAGGATCAGCAAGGTTCCCAGTTTCTCAAAGGAGATGCTAAGGGACAAGGTCTTTGGGGCGTTCCAAGACGACGATGAGTTTAGACTTGTTCACTTTGCCATGATGCCGCTATACCGAGAAGACTTTGATGCGAATGCAGGACTCAGGGCCTGTCTGGATACGGTCTATGTTGCGGAATCTCACAGTACGCCACGACTAGCGACACCAAGACGACTTGACTGACAATTCTTAGATGACCTATACTCGCAGGAAGAAAAATACTTTGACTACACGGAGAGGCTCGACAGTATCACAGCAAAGACGTTGGTCATTGTTGGTGACCAAGATTGGATCTGCCCGCCAGGTAATGTTGCTGACCCTATATGCGAGCCTTGGCTAACTTGGCAAAGACAACTCAAAAATAATCTCGGAAAGAGTCAAGAATTCGGAATTATTTGTGGTTGCTGGTGCCAATCATAGCGTGCACGTTGAAAAGTCAGACCTGGTTCTCTCCAAGATCAGGGAGTTTTTAGATCAGTAGATAGTTACTCCTTACAGAAACTGTCTTTTTAGAGAACTTCATTCATCTTGCCATCCTGTACAAGATAATCTGTCAAGAACCCCGCTCATGTCTGTGAGCTACCACGATGCCTCCCCTGGATCAGAATTGCTATCGCGTGGAAGGCTCGTTTCCTGACGTGATAAGATGTAATCGGCAAACTCCCTCGGCGTCTCCCCCCCCGCAGTGCATCGTTTCAACATGAACTGACAACCCGGAAAACCATTGCCCCAACCAGAACTCAAGCTCGACACCTGACTCGGGGAAACTCAACTCTCAGTCGGGCGGTGACATGATGGTCGGGATCGGCCCGCTAGCGACATGCCTAAATCAGGTTTAGCACTAGTGGCTAGGAATACTAAAAACAGGGGTCTTGTCGGAAACACCCCGACATGGGGATCCATCACTAGTCGATATTGCGCCATCGAGACTTGCCAGGTCTGAGAAGCCGATTCATTCGGCTAACTTGTCGCTTGGACTGATGGTTAAAAACCAGCATGCTATTGCGTCGAGCGTGGGTTGGGACACACCGAAAATGGCAGACATTCGCGTTTCCATCGACAGGGGAGGCACTTTTTGCGACGTGATCGCGACAGACGGTCAAGGGCATAGTCCCTTCATCTTTAAGCTTCTCTCGGAGGATCCTGCCAATTACCCCGATGCTCCGACTGAGGCTATTCGGCGGATTCTGGAAAGGTTTGAAGAGAGGACAATTCCAGTTGGCGATAAGCTCGATGCGTCAAGGATAGGTTTGTCTCTTCATCCAAGCATACAAAACTCACAGCGGTTAACATGAACTAGCATCGTGTCGCATCGGTACTACTGTTGCTACAAATGCGCTTCTCACTGGAAACGGTGAAAAGTTTGCCTTTGCGACAACAAAGGGTAAGTCCTTTATCCCCAAAATCAACTCACGTCTAACAAGGTCTAGGGTTCAAGGATGTTTGCGTCATTGGAGATCAGTCGAGACCCGAACTGTTCAATCTCAGCATACGAAAGGCTTCAGTCCTCCACTCAGACGTGGTTGAGATTGATGAACGAATCACCATAGAGGATTACGATCTCAACCCTCACCCACTGAGCCAACAAGTCCTTGCACAAGATCCCAACCTTGTCAAAACGCCAAGCGGGGAGACAATCCGGGTCATCAAGAAACCCGATGAGGACGCCATTCGAAAGCAGCTCTCAGATCTTCGAGGCGATGGCTACACATCATTGGCAGTCTGCTTCATGCACGCCTACATCTTTCCCGATCACGAGAAGCTTGTAGCTCAAATCGCCAAGGACGTTGGTTTTGAATTTGTCACCATCTCATCTCAGACAAGTCCATCCATCAACTTTCTCAACAGAAGCAACTCGACCTGCTCAGAAGCCTACCTCTACCCCATCATCCGACGATACGTCGACAACTTTGAGTCGGGCTTCAAAGTGCCGCCTGGGAGGGTAGAGTTCATGTGCTCTGACGGCGGACTAAAGCAGGCCAACAAGTTCCGCGGCAATGAGGCCCTTCTTAGTGGTCCGGCAGGTGGCGTTGTCGGCACAGCTCGATGCTTTGATCGCAACGATGGCACCCCTGTCATTGGCTTTGACATGGGTGGTACAAGCACAGATGTCTCGAGATATGATGGGAAATACGACTTTCTCCAACAAACGTCCATCGCTGGGAGGACCATCAACCTGTCCATGCTAAACATTGCAACCGTGGCTGCAGGAGGCGGTTCAATCCTCTTTGCAAGGAACGGACTCTTGACTGTTGGACCAGAGTCGGCAGGTGCTCACCCAGGGCCTGCTTGCTATAGAAAAGGGGGTCCTCTAACAGTGACCGATGCGAACTTGTTTCTCGGAAGACTGGTCTTGTCCTCGTTTCCAGCCATCTTTGGAGAGTCTGGAGACCAAGAGCTAGACACTGAAGTCGTGAGACAAAAGTTCCAGGAGATCACCGCAGACTTCAACCTCCAGACTTCACAGAACCTGACACCGGAAGAGGTGGCTTCCGGCTTTCTCAACATCGCTAACGAGACAATGAGCCGACCTATTCGAAATGCGACAGAGGCGAGAGGATACGCCCCAGAGAGCCACAACCTCGTCAGCTTTGGAGGCGCCGGTGGTCAGCACGCGTGCTCCATAGCCGATAAGCTGGGGATCAAGCGAGTGTTGATCCACAAGCTGTCGTCTCTACTCTCTGCCCATGGCATCGCGCATGCGGAGCTCCAATACGAGACATATGAGCCATATGCGGCCAAGCTCAACGACGCTGCCATGGAGGGTGTCAACCAGCTTTTTGAAACTCTGAAGAAGAGGGTGGCTGCCGAACTCATCTCTCAAAAGGCCTCGGATGACAGTCTTGTGTTTGACGAGTCTCTCGTGTTAAAGTACTTCGGCACTGACACAAACCTCTCCGTGTCAAAGCCAGAAGATGGAGACTACGCCTCTGCCTTCAAAGACATCCACGTGCGAGAGTTTGCCTTTTCCATGAACAGGCCAATCATCATTGAGTCGGTCAAGGTCCGGGGAATAGGGAGCACGGGAACCCAAGTTCGGGAGCCGACAGCCTACCAAGAGATGGCTTCAAGCAGACGATCAGCTTACTTGAGCCAGGCGGCAACGCAGAAAGTGTACCTGGATGGTTCTTGGCAGGATACAAACGTGTTCAAGTTGGAAGACATCCCTGAAGGGAGCTTGATCAACGGCCCAGCGATAATCATTGACCAGACGCAAACGATTCTCGTCGAGCCACTTTTCCAGGCTCATGTTTTATCAAACTACGTGGTTCTAGACAAGACAACAGCTGAAGAGTCACCAAACACCACACGCGCGGTCATTGGGAATGCAACACCAGAGACAGATGTCTCTACGGACAATCTCGACCCTATCCAGCTCTCCGTCTTTGCACATCGCTTCATGGCCATCGCCGAACAAATGGGCAACACCCTCCAACGAACTTCCATCTCGAGCAGCATCAAGGAACGCCTCGATTTCTCCTGCGCCATCTTCTCACCCCAGGGAAAGCTTGTCGCCAACGCCCCTCACATCCCCATCCACCTGGGGAGCATGCAGTTTGCCGTTCAGGCTCAGCATCGCCACTGGCTGGGGAAGTTGAAGCCAGGGGATGTTTTGCTCACAAACCATCCCTCATGGGGAGGCACTCATCTTCCTGACTTGACCGTGGTCACGCCTGTCTTTGTCGGCGGTGGGATTGCTTTCTATGTTGCTTCCCGAGGTCATCACACAGATATCGGAGGCATGGGCATAACGAGCATGATGCCCGAATCTCGATCCCTCTGGGAAGAAGGAATCATTGTCCCCACAATGAAGATTGTCAGTGGTGGAGAGTTTCTCGAAGACGACGTCAGAGCCACCTTCAACAAAGTCGGCACCTATCCAGGATGCAGCGCAACACGTCGTATCCAAGACAACATCTCAGACCTCAAAGCCCAAACTTCTGCGAACCAGCGAGGAATCATCTTGCTCCAGAAGCTTTGCAACGAGTACACTCTTGAAGTGGTGCACAAGTACATGGAGGGAATCCAGAACAACGCCGAGTTTGCAGTCCGGCAGTTCTTTAAGGAGTTGGCCCACAAGCACCCCAAGCCTCTGACGGCAACGGACTTTTTGGATGATGGCACTGTCATGAAAGTCAAGATCACCATCGATGAAGAAACAGGCGGTGCCATCTACGACTTTGCCGGTTCAGGGCCTCAGATGTGGGGGAACTATAATTGCCCCATCTCCATCACTCATTCCGCCATCATCTACACCATCAGGTGTCTGGTAAACCTCGAAATCCCTCTCAACGAAGGCTGCCTAGCCCCGTGCGATATCCGCGTACCCGTAGGCTCAGTCCTGAATCCTACCCCTGCTGTGGCCATTTGCGGTTCAACGCTAGCGAGCCAGCGTGTGATTGACTTGATTCTTCGCGCTTTTGGCAGATATGGAGCAAGTCAAGGGTGTGCCAATTCTTTTGGCTGGGGCATGGGAGGGAAAAATCCTCAGACTGGTCAGATTGAGCCTGGGTGGAACTATGGCGAATCCATCGGCGGAGGAGTCGGTGCTGGCAAAGGCTACAACGGAGAACATGGCGTACACGTAAGTGATGTCTCATGTCCATTAAATCAGATTACTGACGCCTTTTAGGTTCATTCCACAAATACTCGACAGACCGACAGCGAGGTAGTAGAAAAGCGAACAGCCGTTCTCGTCCGAAAATACGGCATCAGGGAAGGAAGCGGCGGGCACGGCCGATGGCGTGGTGGCAACGGCATCACCCGCGAGATTGAGGCCCGTACCAACCTCAAGTTCAGCATCCTCAGTGACAGAAGAGTTTACCGTCCGTACGGCATGGCTGGAGGTCATGCAGGCCAAAAGGGTGAGAACAACGTCTTCAAGTTCAACGAACAGGGAGAGCTAGAGAAGATGAACCTTGGAGGAAAGGCCATTGTTCATCTAAAGCCGGGCGAGTATGTGCAGATCAACACGCCGGGAGGAGGAGGATATGGGAGGCTAGAGGGCGAGGAAGAGGAAGAAGGGTTTGATGACTTTCATAGAGGATTCGTATAGATTGTCCTTGGACTGAATAATGCCACGCAACCCTCCCTTGGTCACGTTCATCTTCCTTCCTCATCTCACCTCATCACCTGGTCACTCTCTAGTCCCTTTCTAACTCGGAACAAGACCTCGGGGCAGATTTTTCACCGACAGATAAATATCTGCTCATCTCCTTTTCCTTGAAGCGAAACTCGGTCATCGATGTAGTCGTTCGGAGCTCCGTGAATTACGGGCCTCGGCCCCACCAGCCTCGGAGCTCCGACTCGGACGCCCGATGACCCCAGAAACGAGACTCCTGGCACTTGTCCAATGACGTTGTCTCGGATGGTAATGCCGGATCTGTCTCAGTAATTCACCTGTATATATAAACAAATTGTTCGTCTTCTCATCACCATCGCAACTATTCTACCCAACTCTTTATCATTACCAACCATTAGGTCTCACGTGGCACCACCAATATGAACCCGTCAGTCAGACGCCATCTTGGGCGATCCCTCTACCAACTTCACTCAACATCGCGTTTCCAGCTAAGGACCATGGCATCAACCACAAAAGACAGTTGGTCCGCCAACCAATACGTCAAATTCGTCAATGAGCGAACGCAGCCCGCTGTTGATCTGCTCTCGCGAGTCCCTGCAACTTCGCCCAAGCGAGTCGTGGACCTGGGTTGCGGTCCCGGCAACTCCACCGCCGTATTGGCAAAGCGCTACCCAGATGCGGATCTCTCGGGAATTGATTCCTCGCCAGACATGATACGGAAGGCCAAGGAAACGCTGCCAGGAGTAGCTTTCGGCGTTGCGGACCTCCAAACGTACAAGCCTGATGGGCCTGTCGATGTGCTCTTCTCAAACGCTGTCCTACAATGGATTCCAGCTGGCAGCCGGATTCAGGTGATTCGTCAACTCCTGAAGCATCTTGCACCAGGCGGCTCCTTGGCGCTCCAGGTACCCTTCAACCTATCGGAGCCTTCGCACGTTTGTATGAAAGAAACGGCCTTTGCACCCAACGTGCCCTGGGCGGAAAAGCTCAAGGCTGCAAACCCCGTCCGAGAAGAATTCCCTGACCCATCTGAGCTATACGACGGGTTGCGACATCTCTGCGCCGACTTGACAATCTGGAAGACGACATACTATCACACCATGGAGAATCACGAGGGCATTGTTGAATGGGTCAAAGGCACAGGTCTACGCCCCTTCCTCGAGCCTCTGACGGAATCAGAGCGCGAAGAGTACACCCAGCAATACGTGGCGAGACTTAGAGCCACGTATCCCACGCAAAAGGATGGAAAGGTTCTTTTGCCGTATCCTCGACTGTTTATGGTCGCTACTAAGGCATAGATAGTATGCAACATGTAGTGTATTCATTAACGGTAGTAAAACGCCGGCCCCCGGTATCCTGATTGAACAATATTCTAGTGAAAATCCATGTTTCATGCTCCGTTGATAGTGAAAGAATGCATTACACGCTCTCGGCGTCGTTGGCCTCCTTGGCAGGGGCCTTCTTCTTCTCAAACAACTTCTGCCCCACCTTATCCGTGAGGGCATCAGCCTTTTCGCCGAGAAACGTCTTGAGGCAGCCATAAGTGCCCGAAATCAACCACAGAATGACGCTCACGAGGTCGATCCAGACGGCGACCTTCATCGGACCGGTAGAGGCGCCCTTGTACTTGTCGTCGCTGTCGCGTCCGAGGAAGATGCCGGCAAAGATTCCAAAGACGACGAGCCACAGGACAAAGAGAATGAGGTCCCAGGCGAAGGCGCGGTATGTCTTGAACAGCTTGAGCTTGCTGCCGATGTAGGGAAGAGCGCCGAGGGGAGTGATCGCAACAAAGAGAATGGCCGTAGTAGCTGACAGACCAGCGACAGTGAGGGCAAAGTACCACTCAGGCGAGAAACCACCATTGTTATCCTTATCATTATCGCTAACGCGATGTCCGTAAAATCCGCAAGCAATCAGTGCAAAGATAAACTGCAGGCCACGGCATACGAGGCGCGGCACAACCTCGAAGGTCTTGAGCCATGCCTTTCCCATGGTCTTGCCCGTCTCGGCGCCCTCGTTGAAGGCGTGTCGGCCGGCCTTGCGGCCAAGCTCGCCCTTGTCTGCGTTGCGGAGCTCGGAGGCGGCGCCAGCGATGCCCTGGACATTTTGGCCGAGCTCGATGGCGGTCTGGCCGGCCTTGATGGCGGATCCAAACTTGCCCATTTTGGTGTAGAGAGTGAGATGAGTGAAGTGAAGAGACTGTTGGTTGGTTGTTGAGTTGAACGAGTTATGAACCAGTATTATGAAGAGAATCTGCCAGCAGTGTGTGTGGAAAACGAAAGAAAAAAAGAAAAAGGTAAGGAAATGGCAAGATCAGTGAGAGTGAAAAGCGAGAGATGGTTTGCAGAGTGAATAAGTGCAAGACAATCGGTCTTATAAGTGCAGTCCACAAAGAAACACGCGACAAAACAATCAGTAACATCGAATCATCAAACAAGTCCACGCACGACAGCTTCTCAGGTCAAACCGCCTACAACCAATAGTGCCCAAATAGCAAGCATCCGAGGCCGACGACAAAGAGGCCAGGCGTCTGAATGACCGTCAATCAAGCCCCAATCGTTTGTGTTTTACCGCCCTTGCAGCGCGACCGGGAGGCGCCTAGCGAAACGTGCGTTACGCGCCGCCGTTTTGTTACGAATGGAGAAATTTGATTGGACAGGGGGTGCCGCGACAGAGCATGGGTCTTGTTGTTGTTATTCTTAGATTAGACGCTGCCTTTGTCAAACTCCATTTATTATTTCCAGGGCTTCTTTGTATTGTTCTCCCCAGGTACTGACAGCTTGGGCCACTTTCAGAGACCCATGCTTGAAGCAAGAGATTTTTTCCTTTTATGGATGCTGGCTACGAATATAAAAATAGGAACATACCGTTCAAGTGGGTCTGTCACCATCTGTTCCCCGCATTTATAGGGGAAAACTTGGCAATCTATGGCGAGCGTTTGTACCCTGGAGCTGCATTAATCCGCAACTGTTTTTTACCAAACAAGAGGGTTCCTACGAGTTATTGTATCAATCTAACACATCCAAAGCGCATTCGTGTTTAATCATTAAATTTGAGTACAATTTATTCCTAGTGTTGCTGAATTGCATGATCACATGTTTGCGAAAACTGTGATTAAAAAGTGAAACCCTACGTCATCTAAAGCACGCTCTTAACTACATACCTGCGGTTTTCTGCCTACCAAATAATCTCTTGCGAACCAACAATGCATCAGTTGAAATTGTCACGGATAACTTTGCTGGGGGCTAAATACAAGAATTTAAAGTAAACTAATCACGGGCAACCATTGTTACTGTCATTAAGACGGAGCATCTCAGGTGGGGTTAAAAATGCAGTGAAATAAGCCGCATCAGTTCTTGGGGTGCCACCTGGTTGGTTGGTGATGGAAGAATAAATCTCCGGGCTGACAGAACGAGTTCCGGAGTTTACCATTTCTCCCCGGCCGACACCTCAAAAACACACGCACGAAACAGACGACATGGCAGAACCCGACGAGGACACCCCTCCCTTGGAGGCTCAGGGCTCTGATGAGGGTCCTCCATCAAAAAGACAGAGGGGCTTCATTGCCAGACAGGTGAGCAACCATCTCTAGCCACAATCGGTGAGACTGACCCCTCTAGGCCTGTGAGTACTGTCGTCAGAAAAAAACGAGGTGTGATGAAGATTTCCCTTGTGGCCTTTGCAAGTCACTTGGAATCCCATGCCGCTTCGCTCAGAGGAAAGCTACAAGGTAATTGGACACTCGCAACTGTGCGTATGAACAAGGCTGAGAGTTTGTTAGGAATGAGGCCTCCCTGGGCATGATTGTGAATATCTTGCGGCGCATCGAGGGAAAGATTGACGAGGATAGAGCCGTCGACAGAAATTCGCTGACTGATAACCGCTTGAACGCAACACATTCGAGGACAATCCTCCCGAGGTCGCCTGCAAACTCGAGCGAAATTCTGGGCGTACCGTCCTTCCTGCAGCGACGTGAATCAGTTGTCGCAACACCTACTTCAACCACAGATCAAAGCCCACCAATATCATTCAGTGCCCACCAAGTCCTTTTCTGGCCCGCCATCCAATCAGCCCTTCCAGAATCCGTCAAACTCTTGTGTCAAGTCAACGGGCCCGACTATAGCACGCGCCTGGAAGCATCTCGGCCAAACCTGCAGCTCCCGTCATCTTTAGACTTGCAGTCCGATTGGCTCTCAGGCTTGAGCGTCGCGACTTTGAAGGAGCTGTCTGATGTTTACTTTTCAACATTCAACCTCGCCAATCCTATTCTGGATCAAAAGACGTACTTTCAGCGAACATTGGGTGTCGCTATCGATGGCAACTTTGGCATCTGCATAGAAAGCTGCATCGTGCTGGTTGTAATGGCGCTGGGTGTAATTGGGCAAAAGGCGTTGGTGGAAGGGGGCTTTTCATCAGCCACAACTCCTGGAACCTCTGGGCTTGCTGGGGTCCAGGATGGAGACATGCCGGGCTTGTCATTTTTCAACGAGGCCAGAAAGCGACTGGGCTTCCTGATATGTGATCAAGGGCTCCAGGCCTGTCAGTTCTACCTACTTTCTGGGTAAGTCCTCGGATTGAGTGTTTTTGAGGGACAAGCTAATGGCTGGGAGTCTGTTTTATGCGGAAGCTCTGCGGCCTATTGACTGGTGGTCTATGCTCAACAAGGCCAGTGCATGCAGCGCATATTTCTGGAACAAGTGAGTTGTCTTGAATCACAAATCAGCAGTTTCTAACAAGTTGTAGCCTCTCTCGGGACCGTGATGAGTGGATGCTCGACATGCAGTCAC
Organism: Fusarium neocosmosporiellum; assembly: GCA_006518225.1. Lineage (NCBI taxonomy): Eukaryota > Fungi > Ascomycota > Sordariomycetes > Hypocreales > Nectriaceae > Fusarium > Fusarium neocosmosporiellum. The sequence continues at coordinate 10,570 of SSHR01000447.1, read as the reverse complement.
GGCTCTTTTGGATCACAAGCATGTTTGAAGCCGTTCTCACACAAGAGCTCAACCTCCCCCCAAGCAACTCATTAGAACTTGAAGAGCACATTGCTCTGCCAAAGTTCATCTCTGTCGAGGACATCCCCTCGTTTGGGTCATTCCGTTATCCAGGAGATGACCCGTTCTTTCACTATCACTTTTTGTCGCAGCTTGCACATCGACTGATCCTGACGCGAGCCCGCAACAGTCTATTTCATTCAAGTAAGTCAAAGCCTGGGTTTTCCAAGCTGTACTCACATCTGTAGGCCCTACCGCCGACTACCCCCCAGAGCCTGTGGAGGATGAGCTCATTCGCCAACTGGAGCAATGGCGACAAAGGCTGCCCCCAATGCTGCAGTTTGACCCCAAGGCCCCATTGAGTCGGGCAGATTCACCTTCAGATATTCTTGTAACTGCTTGGCTTCACTGTCGGTACTTTGTTGCAAGATATCACATCGGCCGACCGTTGTTGTGAGTAACAGCCTCTGGAGGCTCGGATCATCGCTGACGATAGTCAGACATCGCGCTCTGCAGCGGCCATCCTCTCTAACAGAAGGCCACCTCCGGAAATGCCGCGATACAATAGCCGCGGTATTAAATTGGGCCTCCATTCTCCAAGTCGCAAACTCGATGAAGAGTTGCAACCCTCTACGGTTCTTCGTCAGCGGCCAGTATGACACCCTTCAATTGCCGGGTTGTTACTATTCTGACATGTTGTAGGCTTTTTGGTCAAGTATGCGTCATCTTTGCCTTGAGTGTTTCTCCATATCAGCACATCCGAGATACTGTGTCGGACGTCGACTTGAAGTGGAAGTCGTTCGCGTTAGGCTATCTGGAGGAGTCTGCTGCTCATAGTCCGACCATCGAGCAGGACTACCAGATTGCCAAGATATTATGTGAAGATATATGCAAAAGTTAGATGCTCTCAAGAGTAGAAAACCTAAAATAAGAACCAGTCATTTGAATGGTAAATAGTCCAGGACCCAATTCCACCAATTTGTCATTAACCTAGACGTCAACCTTCGGTCAGGACCGTCAGGTTGACGCCTGTGAAGCATCTCAGTCGTTTGGGCGCCCCCCATACCTTGAAGACTGTGCACAGGCTCCCTAGAATGAACATGGTCTTCTGTAATTAATTTGGCTTGCAAAAATTTCACTAAACTCGTTGCAATTCAAGCGAATGCGTTTTGAACTCGTGCAATTGAGCCGGGTCAGCCCCTATTGGGCCGAGTCAGAAAGTCCAAAACAGAGCGGTATAAGACCGACACGGCGAAATACTCGTTTGAATTTCACAATCAACACTCTTGTACTTGACCCTTTTTTTTCGTCAAGGTATTATAAAAATGGCATCTCGCATTCCAGTGTCCACAAAAGATGCGCCCGCTCCCATGGGTGGCCTCCTCAGTCAAGGCATCGTCGCCAATGGCTTTATCTTCACCTCAGGCGCCATCGCCCAAGACCCCACAACCGGCCAAGTCATTGATGGGGACATTGAAGAGCATACGGTGTGTAAAACTTTCCTGCATTGGACACCACTAACCTGGATGATTAGCATCGATGCATCACAAACTTGGGCGCAATTCTAGAGGCGGCGGGTTCTAGTTTGAATGATGTGATTGAGGTGACGATCTACATGGCCAGCTCTGAAAAGTTTGCGCGGATGAATGAGGTTTACAAGATATACTGGGGAGATGTCAAGCCTGCGAGGACGTGAGGCAATCTTTCCCAAGACTATCAAGGATCTGTTCTAACAATGCATGCGTAGGACCGTATTTATGTCAGAGCTGCCGCCCAAGACCTTGCTCGAGATGAAGTGCGTTGGTTTGGTTACCAGACAAGAAGTTGCCAAGTCGAAGGTATAGTCAATGAAAACATTTCAAGAGTCAGGGGCTTGCATACGCGTAATTACTTCAAGATTGAACGCAAATGCACATCGTATTATTTCAAACAATTTCAAACCATTCTGGTTGAAAACAGGCACAATCATGCTCCTCTGTAGATAGTCTGCCCTCGCTTGCCACGGATATCCTTAAATATTAAACGAGGGAGTGGCTGAACTGGCTTGATTAGTATCCCGCACTAAGTGTAAGTATAGAAGGGATGGCTCATCATACCTTCTGAATTGAGAGACGAACGCCTCTGTTTGGCTCCATGCACTCAGGCGTCCCGGTGTTTCTTGGACACATTCATTGCGGCATCCCCAGCCCCAGGCTCCTCAACCCTTCCAGTCCCATAATGCGTCGCCTCCCCAGGCGCAATAGTCCCAGGTTCCCGATGAAGAGTCTCAGCTGGTCTATCGCCCTCGTGTTGAGCGGACGACGCAGCATCATGCGCCGGAGGAGCAACGCCCTTGCGCTCCCACTCGTGACGCGCAAGCATCTCATCGGCTCCTCGCATGTCTCGCTTGCCTTTTTCTGCGATTGCTTCGTTTTCAGTTTGTGACTCGACTGTTGCCGGATGATCCGGGTTCTTCTCAAAGGCCTGGTCGGTGGCTTTTAGTACCTCGCCTCGGATGGCGTCGCCGGTACCTCGAATGCCTTTGAGGCCAGATTTGACGTCGTCGACAAGTTTGGACATTTTGGTGGTATTTTTTGCGTGTGAATGATATATGAGAGGCAATGAGTCAGATTCTTGGCTTGCAGCTGGTGTTGGTTTTATATCCTTGGTGGTGGATCGGCCGGGAGCGTGAGGCGGAATGACGTCGTCGAGTTAATGACGTCTTCTTTGCTGATATCGGGACTGTGTGAAAGCAAGTTTTTAAGTTTGGTGATGGATCCGATACGATCAA